>CAUYSK010028420.1:0-29553 GCA_963575035.1 Avahi laniger | reverse complement strand
GTGCAACCTCTGTGGAAAGCAATATGGAGATACCTCAATGAGATACAAGTAGAACTACCATTTGACCCAGCAATCCCGTTACTGGGCATCTATCCAAAAGAGCAAAAGTCGCTCTATGAAAAAGACACCTGCACTCGAATGTTTATAGCAGCACAATTCATAATTGCAAAGATGTGGAAACAGCCCAAGTGTCCATCAATACATGAGTGGATTAACAAACTGTGGTATATGTATACCATGGAGTGCTATTCAGCTTTAAGAAACAATGATGATATAGCACCTCTTATATACTCCTGGAAAGGGCTGGAACACATTCTACTAAGCAAGGTATCCCAAGAATGGAAAAACAAGCACCGCATGTACTCACCATCAAATTGGTATTAACTGATCAACACATAAGTGCATATATAAGAATAACATCTATGGGATGTTGGACAGGGGGGAGGGGGGAGGAGGAAGGAGGGGACTTGCATATGCATACACAAAGAGTGCAATGCGCACCACGCAATCGGATGGACATATTTGAAACTTGGACTGAGGGGGGGGAAGGGGAGGCAAGGGCAACACACGTAACCTAAACATATGTATCCCCATATTATGCTGAAATAAAAAAAAAAGAAAAAAAAATGCAAAATTTTTGTCACAATAACATTTTTGCAATACTTTTAAAGTTTGAGGCAATACAAAACTTTGGTCTAGCATATAATGTGGCTGTTTATAAATAATTTTCCTCACTGTTGGGTGCCAATAGACTCAGGGCCACTCAGCCAAAAAATTACAAAATTACTACCTTACATGCTCATTTTTGTCATTTAGGTTTTCAGAGAATCTGTAATAAGTGCAAATGCTATTTTGACAAAAATGTGTGTTTGGCAGAAGCCACCATTTTAAATTTGAAGCTCAGAGATTCTGAGTTGATTTTTTCCCCTTTTTTTATAATTTCAAAAGTATATCATAATTGCTCTAGATGTTTTTGAAAACAAAACCATTCTGTAGAATTTTGCAAAGAGTAGTTTTGTTTTTCTGTAGTTTTACTCGTAGAAATATATTTCTATGTTAAATATAGAGTTAACATATGAACCAACAATTTCACTCCTTGATATCTACCCAAGACAAATAAAAACAGGTATATGCAAAACTTGTACACAAATGTTCAGAGCAGCAATTATTCATAATTGTCAAAGAATGGAAAAACCCAACTATCTATCAACTGATGAGCAAAATGTAATACAGTCACACAAAGGGATATTATTTGGAAAAAAAGGAACGGCGTACTTATGCATGCTACAATATTATTATATGTGAAAGAAGCCAGTCACTGAAAACAACATACTGTATGATTTCACTTTTAAAAAATTTCCAGAATTGACAAATCTGTAGAGACAGAATGTAAAGTGATTGTTGTCAGCGTTGTGGGGAACTGAAGGGGGAAGAAAGGAGTGAGTATTAATAGGCATAAGTTTCTTTGGGGAGTGATGGAAATGTTCTAAATTAAATTATCTTAATGATGGCATAACTCTGTAAATATAATAAAAAGCATTGAATTGTATACTTAAAACAGGTGGACTTTTTTAATGTAAATTAGATTCCAATAAAGCTGCTTAAAATACATTTAAGTATATATATCTTTCAAAGATTAAAGGGACTTAATATAGTGAGTAGTAAAATTATTTTATATTGTAACAAAAATACATTGAAAAATAAATATTATCTTCTAATGATAATAGTAAGTTATCTGCTTAGACATCTTTATTCTCAGATATTTAAGGTTTAATATTTTCATGGATCTATCCTTATGAATATTAAAATATAACCATAATTAATAAAAACTAGAGACTAGTTTGAAAGATATAAAGGTTAAATGCTTTAAATATTACTTAAATATTCCTGTTAATATATTTAGATTTGCTTTTTCATTTTAATATATAACAAGACAACTTATAAATAGGCTTTTGATAAATTGGAGTAATTTATCAAAATAAACTAATAAAATTTGAAGAAATGTAATTGGGTATCAAAGAGATTTTCCACTTTTTTTAATTTTTGCTTGCCAAAGTAACCTGTATCCAATCATATTTCTGTGAAAATTTTTGTTTACTCTATCACATCATTTTTTTATTCTTTATTCTATGGCAAACTGGCCTCACTCCTATTACAATCGTAAAGTTTATAGCTATGTACTCATGGACTACAAATTCTTCTAGGTCTTTTCATTTCCAGTTGAGACATCTTTGCATCATCTCTGGCAGGGTCTGTGACATAACTTTCATTTCTGATAGGTCATCATTTATGAATACAGCTTAGTTCTATTTGTTAACAATCTGAGGAAAGCTCAATTTCAAGCTTAACTTGTGAATTAAATTCAGTTTGAAGACCGAGTTGAGTCTGTCCTTCTGAACTTGGAGGTTTCTAATCCCGTGTGAGAATTCTCCCTCCAACAACCAATGATATTAGGAAAATCAAGTTGATGTCTTCTTTTCCAATTTTAATCCATTAACCAAAGGTTTCCTTTTACGCTCACACAACAAAGCCATCACTACGAATATTCATTCCACGGCTGATCTCCCACGCAGCCACTTCACTCTCTTCGTGATTCCTTCTCTACTGTTCAGCTGTTTCATCTAAAATATATTTTATAGGTAATTGTTGTCACACTAGGATTACAAATGACTGAAATATCCTGAAATCTGGTACATAGGCCTCTCGGGGTTATCATAACCAAATAACTTTCTAAGAAGGTTTTTTTCTAACAGAATCTTTGTGCAGAGCTTTATCTATAAAGTTTCACTGAGATTTCAGGAGAAGGGACTCTGTGGTATAAAGCTGGCTTTGATTTATGATTAAATTTTGGCTGACCACTCTACTGATTTTCATACAGAATACGATATCATATAAAAAGCAAAAATGTTTAAACTTTTTGTGAGCAATCTCTGGGAAACTGGAAGCGCAATGCTTTGAAAACAGTGGAACATTGAGGCATGTGAAGCTTCTCCCGCATTTTCAGACTGAGTGTACCTTATCCCTTTATTCATGCTATTGATAATACATCATCAGGGAAGAAAGTGCTGGTGGCTTTGGAGATTATGATGAAGAGTCGTGAAAGGCTGGTGGGTAGATATAAGCATACCTTGGAGGTAGCACAGGTTCAGTTCCAGACCATCTCAACAAAGTGAGTATCACAATAAAGCAAGTCACAAAATTCTTTTTGGTTTCCCAGTGCATATAAAAGTTATGTTGAGGCTATGCTGTAGTCTATTAAGTGTGCAGTAGCATCTACATCTAAAAAATGTACATACCTTAATTAAAAAATGCTTCATTTTTAAAACATGCTAATGATCTTCTGAGCCTTCAGAAAGTCAATCTGTTTGGTACATGACGCCTGTCTTTCAGCCTATCTCAGCTTTCGCCATACCTTTCTCACTAAGCTTAATCATTTTTCGCTTCTGATTTAAGGTGAGAGGTGTTAAACTCTTCCTATCACTTGAACACTTAAAGGACTTTGTAGGGTTATTATTTGGCCTACTTTCAGTACTGTTGTGTCTCAGGGAATAGGGAGGCCTGAGGAGAAGGGAGAGAGATGGGGGAAAATAACCCACCATTGGTCATTGACAAAATTTTATGACCTCTTGGTCATTACTACTCATTTCCTTAGCATTCCAAAAGTGACTTTCTCTCCAAAAAATAACATCACCATCTTGCCTTTGTGATTTAGCGGTTATTTGGATAATTTATCTGTTTTAATCACTTTTTTGTTAAAGTAGCAAATAATCGCAAAACCTCAGGTACTTAAAACAATATAACTCTTTTTTCTTTTGAAATTGTCAATGAGTTATGGCTTTTCTGAACTCTCCTCCTCTCTGATGAGTACTTATTCTTGCACCCAAGCTCAAAGAGCTGCCCACATCTGGGATATGCTATCCTCATGATTCAGTGCAGGAACAAAGTAAAGCAGAGTCAAATCACACAAATGTATTGAATGCTTTTGCACAGATGTGGAGAAAGATAAGTCTACTCACACACCATTTGCCAAAAACAAATCGTATGGTTAAGCCCAAAGTCAGGAATATAAACTCAACCTACAGTGAAACAGGGCAATGGTGGGGAACTGTGAAAAATTAATACATCCTACCAAAGTCAAAAACATTTGCTTTCCTCTATAACACGATTTTACTTAACTCCTCTGAGGGACTCTAAAACTTCACTCAAATTTGGAGGTGCATTGTGATCTTCACTGGGTTCACATGCAGCTGCACTTGATCAAAGACATGTAACCGGAAAAGAGATTATATCTACTTCCTATAGGCAATGTATGTCTCTCTCTGTCTCTCTGTCTCTCTGTCTCTGTCTCTTTCTCTCTCACACACACACAAATACACACCTAGAAAGTGGAATGGTGGAACACTAACAAGACAATTACAATAAACTCTCAAATTCTCACATTTGGAAAGGAGGAAACAGTAGATACACACAAATCACTTGTTAATAGCAGTTCTGAAAACCAGGCAAAAGTTGTAAAGTCTCCCGATTCTTGAGAAACAAAACAGTCCTTGTTCAGGCTCTTTTTCATCCTAAAAGATGCTTTCTGAGGTGTTGTTCTCTATGCCTCTTGACTCTGTCCTGTGAGAAGTTACTTCTTTTCTATCAGTCTTTTTGGCTATTTCCAAAGAAAACGTAAGAATAGTCACTTTGGGGGATGGAGATTAAGCAGTTTGCTAACCCTGCTTCTTGTACCTTAGTAACTTAAGATTTCAACGGTCATTTTTTTTTTTATCTTGAGCCGTCACAATATTCCTTAAATTAGAAATGTACTGCTTTAAGCAACAAAACAAATTCACATTTTTTTAAAATTTTTTTTCTAGTTGATTACAATCAGCTCCAATTTCCTATAGTTACATGCATCTCTACATAGGATTAGAGATATTTTGAGCTTCTCAAAATTCCATGAGATAATATCCTTGCTCTCCTTCCTGGAGCCATTGTGTTTAACTGAATAGGTTGCAAAGTGAAACATTAATTCAATCAGATATTGTAACAAAGGATATGATCACCCTTGATTTTTTTTTAATTTTGAGATTATTTTACTGGTTATAATTGAGAAGCAGTTGTTTCTTCAGGTACTTATAAGTCTTGATAGTCTAGATTCTTTCAATTTCTTTTTTAACACTGATTAGAAAAATATTTTTTTTCAAGTTAATTTTTGTAGTATTTAGCAAATTCAGCTAATGATAATCAGCTCATGCTACCAATATTCTATGCTGGGCATAACTTCATTATCCAAAGCCACAGATTTATTTGACACAATTTCACCTTCCAAGTTATTACCAATGTTAGTTATACCCAATGTTTTTATGATACATAATATGGGTTGACATTTTATTAAATTTTCAGTAATCTTTTCCTCGATATTTGGTTTTCAGAACACCACATTTTAGGTGTTTGCTGTGACAGCTCTCTATTTTTGTATATATTTCCTTTTTAGTCGGTTCTTACTGTGGAAACAAACAACACCAATATTTTAGGACCCAAAAAAACAAATATGTTTTTATTGTTCATACTAAATAATGGCTGTAGATTAAATGTCGCTCAGCTGAGTCCTGCTAGCACTGCTTGTCATCACAAGCCTCGTTCTTCCAGAATGCATGCCGAAGAAGTAACTTTGATATAGGACATGCTATATTCATAGCAGAGGGCAAAATTTCAAGAGACAGAGGCAGAATGTGTAAGTGCATTGAAAGGTTATAATTTGGTATGCAGCATATTTCATCTTCACACATCCCATTGGCTGGTGAAGTCTCATGGCCAAAGTCAAAGTCAAATGGCAGTGTACTCAACCTACAGCGAAGCGTGGCAAAATGTAGAGGCAAGAAATAATTGTGAATCATCATATGTATAATATTTCTCAGCATCTGTTATGGGTTGAATTATCCCCCTCTCCAATTCATACACTGAAGTTCTAACCCATAGTTGTTGGAAAGGCCATTCTTGCATAGCCGGACAACCCTTGTATGGTTGCATAAGAGTGTGACAAGGGCCTGGAAATTTCTTTAAAATATAAATATAAGCTTTCAGAACCTGTGCTAGGCATATCTCCTTATTTGTGAATACCTCTCTCTTCATTGGATTTGATGTGCACTTCTTTGTTATGCTTAAAGTGTGTGCATCACATGGAACCTTATCAACCCCACTACTATGTCTCTTCCTGGTGATGGGGGACCCATGCTCACTGTTAAAGCTGATTTTGCTGTCTCTTCTCTGTGTGAATAGAGCATAGTTCCATCCAATGCCTGTGTAAGTCATGTCTTTAGTGGCAACCCTGACACTTACAAACCATGTGCTCGGTTAACAACATGGAACTGCTGCTCCTCATGAAAGATGTTGTTATGCTTTTTATCATCCTCTTCTCAGTGAGACTCCTCCTCTGGAGATGGTAACAGGTGTCACTTGCTCAAGACCAAAACATTAGAAAATGACCATATTTGGAGACAGCATGTCTAACAAAGTAATTAATTTAAAATGAGGTCATTAAGATGAGCCCCAGTCCAATATGACTGGTGATATAAGAACAGTAAAATTGGACACAGACACACCTACAGAAAGAATGTCCAACAAAAATACAGGGAGAAAGGTCCATCTGCAAACCAAGGACAGAGGCCTGGAACAAGGCACTGCTGCCACCTTGATCTTGGATGTCTAGCCTCCATCTTTGTGAGAAAATAAATTTCTATTTCTTAAGCCATCTAGTCTTTGGTAACTTTTTATGGCAGCCTCAGGAAACTAATACACCACCTCAAGCCTCTGCCTCTCCTCTCCCACAGTCATAGTTCTTGAGTAACTATTCCTCTATGCAGAGCCAAGATATTGTTACCACATGATACAGCTCCAAGTTGAAATACTACATATCAATGTACAGCCTCTAACAAAAGGTTCATGTTCCTCGAGCTCTATTTCTCCATAATTTTCATCAAACTCTACTTGCTTTACTATCTTTGAAGACCTCCATGGATTGAATATTTGTCGTGGCCCTCTGAAATGTATATGCTGAAATCCCACCCCCTCCCCCAAAGGTGATGGCATTAGATGGTGGAGTCTTTGGGAGATGATTAGGTCATAAAGGCAGAGCCCTCAACAATGGGATTAGTGACCTTATTAAGGGGGCCAAGAGAGCTTCCCTTTTCCCTTCTGCCTTGTGAGGGTGTAGGGGCAAGATGGCCTTCTATGAACCAGCAAGTGGGCCTCCACCAGACACCAATCTGCTAGGCACCTAGATATTCAGTGTCTCAGTTTCTAAAACTGTAAAAAATAAATTTCTGTTGTTTATAAGCCACTTAGTCTACAGTATTTTCTTATAGGAGCCAATGCAGACTAATAAAAAAATCTCCAGGACCTTGATTCTTTCTTAATGCTTGTAAAACACTGAATGAATATATACTAACTTTCTTTTTAAATTAAGCAAATTGCTTTAGTGCAACATCAATGAAAGAAAACATTGAGTGTCTTTCTCCTTGTCCTTCCATCACATCTGTCCCTAATATACCAATGTAGTTTAATCCTCTTAGTGACTGATTGACTATTTCTAAGACTAGAATTGTACTGAAATTAATTTAAATAAAAGGAGATGATCTAAAGAATCTCATAGAATATGGGAAGTAGAGTACTATCTTACCCAGACTGAAGTTGAGAGCTAGCCACCTAAATTAGAATTGCCATATGCTCCCTACTAACTCATATTTCCCTTCTCTAATTATTTTTCTTTCTCTTGGATCATATTAGCACCTGATATTAGAATATTAGACCCATTAAAGCAAGGGTGTGTCTGTTTCATTCACTGTTGTATCCTCTGTGCATAGAACTTCATGAGGAACATAGTATATACTCAGTATAAATCAACACAGGGACTCAATAATGAATGGCTAGCAACAGACATAATTCTTGGCAAATATAATTGAAAATTGCCAGTGGAGAGAAAAAGTCAATGTTGACAATCTGCCAAAGACAGGCTCAGGTCATCTTGCTTGTAGACCCACCAGATAACAGTTTTTATATCCAACACTTTTTTTTAAATATTTCAGAATATTATGGGGGTACAAACGTTTTGAGTACATATATTGCCTTTGCAGCACCCAAACCAGAGCTACAAGCATGCCCATCCCCCAGACAGTGAGCTCCGCACCCATTAGTCATGAATTTACCTATCCCCTCCACCTCCCTCCCAACTTATTGCTTCTCTTGCTTTTGCCTTGCACTTAGCAAGCTAAATAAATAAGAGAAATACTAGGTGTCAAGAGTAGTACCTTTCCTCAACTTTCCCCAGTACAAGAAGACAATGTATAGTGTTGCATACATATAATTAAAAACAAAACCCCCCTCCACTTGGAAAACTTATCCACAAAGGTAGAAGAGAAAGAAAATGATTTTATAATTGAATAAACATTAATCCATAATGCAAATCACAAGCAATCTGTTAAGAGATTGCAAAGACAAAACAAAATCTCACACACTGATTATCCAAGCAGATACCACAAAGTCCATATGTATTATGAGAACTTGACAGCACCATTTGTCACAAACACTTCATCCTAAATTCACCTTGTAATTGGAGTGACCATTTGCAACCTAATTGGCTTTATTCAAACAAAAAATAAAATTTTCGTATCTTTGAAGTGAGGTGCATATTTTAGGTTCCTACTCTCCATCGGAAACTGGGTTAGGATCTCCATCTTCCATGATGATTACATTTTAATGAGATGGTTCCCAAGCCATAGAGAAAGACATTCCTGAGTCATCAAGCTGATGAGTGGCTTATTTAGCTTTTAAAAATATTTATATACATTTCAAAGAGCCAGAGAAAAGTCTCACAATTACAAATTTTCTAAAGTAAATACTAAGATTAGGAAGGGGAGCAGTTGTTTCCCTTATTTTCTAAAGAACTAATAAAGCCTTATTTTTAATTTGTATTTACCCTTAAAATAGCAAACCCTTGCTGTAAAAATGCTTGATAGGTTATGCTAAGGCAAGTTCAAAAGGTCATAGTTTTGAACTGATGACCTGGAACTGGTCACATTAGGTCACTCTGTTTATGAACTAAAATTGTTATATAACTTTTTCTTTCCTAAGAATAATCCACAAAATTATGCTGTTTGTTGGTATTTTCATGTGGGAACAGAAGAAAACGTATAGCCAAAGAACAGAGTTGAAGAGACAGTGGGGAAAATAAAAAAATAAAGCTGTTTTCAAAATTATACCTACTAATTAAATGTAATCCATATGGCTACACACATACACAGTATTTCAGAATATATTCTCAAGTCCTGATGAAGAGTATTTGCCAACCAGGAGAAACCAGATTCTATACTTTTCAATTGTTTAATATTTTACTAAATGCAGTTACATTTTTTAATTTTTTATGTTATTGAAAAACAGGTTAAATGTATAGATGTATGAAGGCAATAAAGAAATAATGTTCATCATTAATAAACCACGCTATTTCTCTTCCAATTCTCCTAGAAGGGGAAAGCTGCCTTAACTTCCTGTCCTGCCCCCTTGCCAATCCACCCCACAGAACAACACATCGATTCCTGCTTAAAAAGTAACGGGAAGTCAAAAAAGTGAGAGCTACTCTTAATATCTTCATATTGTGGACCCCCGTACATATTTATGTATGACTATATTCCTCATATATATATGAACATATCCCTAAAACTGGGATGCAAACTGCTGGCTCTTATTAGAAATCAGGTGATTTCATATTTTTTGTGGCAGAATAACTTAATGATAAATAAGTCAGCAAATGCTTAAGGAAAATGAGGAAAGGGAGGTCTTGATCCCTGGGTAGTTGTAATAAATGCTGGTTCAACACAGGGCTTTGGGTTTACAGAGGAGATATACACTCACTTGGCTGGAACATAGGTCTCAGTTATCATTTTTATCATAACACTGCTCCTGCTTCAATTTCAAAAATATAATTCTAATATTTTATTCCTATTAGTGTTTTCCTGATTGCATTAGTCCTCAAACTCAGTTATCTTGCACTCCAACTGCTGTATCAGTAGTAGTTCTACACTGTATAGGTGCTTCAAAGAAATACACTACTTTTGAACACAATCTGCTTTAATTACTAGGATATTATCTCCTCTACCAAGGACAATTTTGTATGCATGATAATGTCATGCTATTGTAAGGCATGACAGTGATTACCTAGATCCAATCACCTCTACTATGCATTTCTCTTCTAACTTTTGGCTTTTTCCAATGCAGGAACAATCTGCAAGCCTCCCAGGCTTCTTCACATACAAATTGCCTTAGGTTTCAGCATAGAGCTGATTCACTTTCAGAAGATCTCTGACTTCTCATGGCTAATCTAAAAGCTCCTCATAAGTGCTATCTGCTCTATTTATTTAGTAAAAAACAGCTTAATAATGTCTTCTTTAATTTGAGTGTCACCTGCTAATTTGATTTCAGATTCTATAAAGACCTCTGTTGATCTTGTTCCCTATGGTAATAAGTTCCAGTGTAGTGTCTCTCATATAGTAGTTTAGTAAATATGTTGACTTAATAAATGAATAGTTCTATAAAATTGACAATGTCAACATGAAAGATAATTTTGAAGATAATTTTGAAGATAATAGGAAAGTCCCAGGGGCACATTTCTTTCTGAATTTAGCACCAAGAATTCTGACTTTATATAGTTGGCACAATTAATTACATAATTAATGAAGTTTTCTGTTTTAAGTTGGATTCTCTGAAGATTAGAGTTGAACATGTGGTTCATGCATGAAATATGATTATATCCAACTTACTGATTATCTGAAACTTCTCCTTTGTTTTTCTTTTTTAAATTTTTTCATAGAAATTCTCACATGACTCAAGTTGAATTATCTTGACATTAATAAATATTACATATCATCACAAAACACCTGAAATTCATTTTGGAAAAACAAAACCAGGGTGTGCATATGTATATTTAAGACAGAGACTAACTTACTTTTCCATTTCTAATTTATAATCAGTAACAGTTGCCAATCCAAATCTTGCTAAGTGTTATGTGTTTAGCATTGCCTGAATACTTTCCCAAACTCCTTTTAATCATTTAAATAGCCCAAATTTCAGCATGAGTGTAATACTAGAACTGTGATAAAATCACTATGAGCAAAAGAAAGGCACATTCAACCACATTAGGCCAATTATTTACTCACTCATATGTTTATTCAAAGGCATTGTCACATCTGTCTCTACTCATTCCTCTTTTAGTTTTCTTGTCCTTTGGCCAGTTTAAAAACCACTTTTACTAAGTATTATGCAGATAATTACATATTTTCCAGGAATATTACCTATATAATTATTGAAAACCTAAAAATATATTTAGTGGATTGATATATATCTAGTCTGAAAAATTGGAAAAGCTATAAGAAATCTTTTAATTTTTTCATACAACAAAATCAAAGATTCCTTATTCTTAAAAATTAGAATAATTTGTAAAGAATTTTATTTTATTCTAAGGCATTTTATTTTATACTGTCAAACTATATTACAATTTCTAGATTTCACATTTCTACATATATGCAAGATTATTTCATATTAAACAATATGATTTTTTGGTTGTATTGAGAAAAATATTTGAAATTAAAACTGGATAAAATTTAACATTGATTTTTTTGAATGACATGGGCTAATTATAGGCCGCTTTTGCTGACAGGAGAAAAAATAATCCTTTTGCTTATCTAAAATTTGTTCTTTAGGTATATAAACTAGAACTTCTCTAGATCTTAGCTGGCTGGGGAATATGCAGTCCATTAAAATATGTGTTCATGTGAATGTTCCTAACTTAATTTGCAAATTAAGTTGTTAAAAATGCATGCACATAAAAGTTTAAAAAGTGTCAAAGTTCAGCTAATGAACTAGATGCCAATTTCCCACCCCTTTAACTCTAAATGGTATACATATTATTTTTAAGCTGAAATGTTTCTTGAGTTTTAATGACATCTATTGATTCAATCCTCTCTGATACAATTTTTTCCATCTTTATTATAATTGCTATATAAGATCCAGTACAAAGTGATTCTTGGAATATGTCAGGACAAACTCCCTATCCTAGATTATCCTGCACCATTAGCTAAAACATAGAAAAAATATGAAAATATTGTTTTGTGTTTTGCCATACTTTCTATTGTAACAGGGGACAGACTCTTTGGTTTTTTGTACCTTTATGGGAAGTTTAAAGTGATTGACAGCATGTGTGTGTTATGTACAGAGAGATATGGATATAGATATAGGGAGGTTGTCAATAATCCCACAAGTTGCTTAAGTATTTTGGTGTTGCTAATTATCATGACAAAAAGGACACTTGTTTTTCTCCATTTTACTTGCTTCCAGATGTTATATCTCATCTTAGGAAGTAAGAAATCTCCAGCGACAGTATTCACTATAGCACACAATAGCCTCCCTAATCTCAGAAATAATACAAATTCCAAAGTGGAAATCATACTTTATTGCATTTATAACTTTGAGGAAATTTTGAATAGCTGTTGCTTTGTTTAATTATTTATATAATTTCTGTGTTGGGCCATAGAGTGTGCAATGAAGGATAGTAAGAAAAAACACTTACTAATAACATTTTTTCAGGCTGAAAGTATATTATTTAAAACAATCTGTCAACAAGTGACCTCCCATTGCCTAATTACTATGAACAGCAAAATGGTAAAAATCAGTTACATTACAGCACCATATCACTTAGCATGCAAGCACCATAGCTCTTCCCTTCATATAACATATCTGTCTTACTATATATTAGGCTAAAACCATCACCTAATTTATTTCATTGTTATCAATGACGTCAAAAAATGTCCCTGGTATCAACAAGCACATCTCACAGCCAAAGCTTGTTTTCAATACCATTCTACAATAAAAGGAGGTAGGGCTCTTAGAAAAATAGGTGATTCTAGAATTAGGGCAGGAAATACATAAGATGAGCATAGATGATCTCCTACTGCCAGTAAGTAAGAAAGTGCTTAAACACACACACTCACACAATAATGGAAATATATCAAAGGGAGATATATCAAAGAGTCATAGGAACCGACTCAAAGAGTTCCTTCCCACTGGCCAAAGATGAAATGACTTGAATCTCAAAATTGATTTAAAAAAAAAAAAAAACAGTGTTGATTATAACCCTTTATTAGCATGGTTGGGCACTGTAACAATATGCTACAAACTGGGTGACTTAAACAACAGAAATTTTTTTTCTCACAGTTCTGGAGGCTAGAAGTCCCAAACTGAGATGTGGGTAGGGCTGGTTTTTGTGGAGGCCTTTCCTTCTGGCTTGTAGGTGGCCACCTTCTCGCTGTGTGCTCACATTTGCAGAGAGAGAGAAAAAAAAAAATTTCTGGTGTCATTTGCTCTTCTTAAAAGGACATCAGTCCTGTTGGATTAGGGATCACCCCACAACTTTATTTAATCCGTTTTTTTTTTCTTTTCATTCTTTTATTTCGATAGATTTAGGGGATACGTATGTGTGTGGTTTTTTGTTACAAAGATGAGGTGTACAATGGTGAAGTAAGGGTTTTTAGTGTGCGCATCACAGCAATAGTGTACGTTGTACCCGACAGGTGATTTTTGATCCCTTTCCCTCCTCCCATCTTCCCCCCTTCTGAGGCTACAATGTCCATCATATTACTCTGTGTGCCTTGCATACTCATTATGTAACTCCCACTTATAAACGAGTAAATGTCCTTAAGTTTATACTGATTCAAAGAAATCATTACAGAATCAGAGGAGAGGAGACAAATCTCCCATTCAGAAAATTACAAACAATTTACGTAGACACTCCATCCTCAAGTTATTCTTCTCCTCCGTCCTGAAAGAGATGGCGTATCACTCTTTACTTCTGCAGTGTGGGCTGTACATTGTGATTTCCTTCCAAAAACTGCATTATGGAAATAGTGAAAAAGCAGTAATGTTATAGTGGAGAAACCTAACAAACCCTACCTCAACAAGATGATAAATTTTCACATCAACTGTGATAATTCCAGTTGACAGTATGCATCTTTGTTTGATATGATGTGATAAGAATAGCATTTTTAAATATGATCTTCCTTTTAAAACCCCATAACTACAGTGTGATCAAGAAAAAAAAAATATCAGCCAAATCCCAATTGAAGGATATTCTACAAAATAACCAGCTAGTACTCCTCAAAACTGTTCAGATACCAAAAACAAGCAAATTATGAGAAACTATTACAGCCAAGATAAGCCTAAGGAGACATCATTAGTAAATACGTTGTGTTATCCTGGAAGGATCTTGGAAGAGAAAAAAGACATTATGATAAAAGTAAGGAAATATTAAATCAGTGCGATGAAGAGGTATCTGCACACTCATGTTCATGGCAGTATTATTTACAATGGCCAACATACGGAATCAACCTACAGGAATGAATAAAGAAAAGGCGGTATATATACACAACAGAACACTCTTTGGCCTTGAAAAAGGAAGGAGATCCTGTCATTTGTGATGTGGATGAACCTGGAAGATATTATGCTAAGTGAAATAAGTTAGGCACAGAAAGTCAAATATCCCATGTTCTCACTTATATGTGTAATCTAAAAAAGTTGAACTGATAGCTGTAGAGACTGGAATGGTGGTTAACAGAGTTTTGGAAGATGGTCAAAAGATAAAAATTTCAATTAAATGAGGGGAATAAGTTCCAAATATTATTGTATAATATGATGACTTTAGTTGATAACTATTTACTTTGTATGTGAAAATTGCTGAGAGAGTAGATTTTAAGTCTTCTTATCACAAAAAATGAGAAGTATGTGAGTTAATGCATATGTTAATTCGTTCAATTTAGCCATTCCAAAATGTACACATATATAAAATATATATATACTAAAAATTTTATAAAATACAAGTAATGAGATGGCATTTAGAATTAAATATTGTATATTGATAATAAGATCACTCGCTATAGGCTGAGTAAATTAAGGCATTTTCAATATGACAAGATGCTTTCATTTTGTTTTTAAGTTAAAATTATTAATAGAACAAAGCACAATGCTCAGAAACTTGTAATAATAAAACCTGTTGAATTTTAACATGAAAGAAATGTTGGACAGCCATGTTTAAAATTATTTTTTAAGAGAAACAGCTATAATATAACTAAAGGAAACACATACATAACAGGTTAAATAACCATTCACAAACTGGGTTTAATAATATTGGTTCATGAAAAATGACAATATTTTATTCACCCTGGTATCAAGGTAAGAAAAGTCCATATAAACAAGTAAATTTTTAACATTCTATATCAAAGTTTTATGGAGTTGAAAAATAGAAGACTTTTTTTCATGGTTTCTATACAGAAAAATCAGTTTACTTGTTTTATTGTCATTTTTTTTTTGAGAATTTATGTCACTCTGACACAACAAATTCACTTGAAATCAAGTTAGGCTCTTTCTATCAATTCTACTCTTAAAATCAAAAGCTTTTTTTTCAATGAAAGCAAGAAAGGTAGTGTTACATAGAATTTAAAATTCATTCCAAAAGTAAAGTACCACAATGCTTTGGAACCATGACGCCACTGACTAGTTTACATACGCTCTTTTGTGGAGACTTTTTGAAGGCAATCATATGTAGTTGGAAGGAAATATTGTAAGAGTATAGAAATAAAACCATAGCTTTTAGTGATGTCTGTGCTTCCATTGTGG
The DNA here is from genome assembly GCA_963575035.1 of Avahi laniger. Lineage (NCBI taxonomy): Eukaryota > Metazoa > Chordata > Mammalia > Primates > Indriidae > Avahi > Avahi laniger. The sequence goes on along the minus strand of CAUYSK010028420.1, from coordinate 13,854 downwards.
GAATAAATAGTGTATATTAAAATTTTAAATTAAGGCTATTTTCTTTACCTACTGCATAAAGTGAGAAGAAAATACACACTCCAGTAACTGAGCTACTCTTAATACCTTGCTATTACAAACATACTTTTATACACCTTTGTTCAGAGCAAGTATGTGGAACTAGCTAACAGAAATTGACAGAAATCTCATGGGGGCCTCTTTCTGAGAACCATTTTTCTCTTATGTTGGGGTTCTCTTATGACACAAAAGAAATACAGGGTGGGTTATTTTGTGACACAAAGAGAGCTAGCATAGTGACTTGAGCAAGCTGTGAAAGGCTCTTTCTGTGGACTGTTTTTCACTACTTGCCAGAGTATCTTGTGTGACAGGGAGAGACAATGTGTGGAATCATTTGTAATATTTGGCATGACTCCAAGTATATGTAGAGTAGCAGTGGGTTTAGATAAGGAAGGTAGATTTGACTGCCGGCTGTGCTAGGACTCAGAGGATAGTAGTCATCTACCACCGTATTAAAGAAAGAGTCAGGTGAGTTGGAGAGGCACATTTGGAGGATGAGTAAAAATGGTCTCCCTCGAAGGCAGCATTAAACTAGAACAACCACAAAGTAAAAGCCTCTAAGAATCCCATGGGAGGTATTTTCTCAGTGATTTCTCAGTTCACATCAGAAGCCCCAAGATAATTTTGTGTATGTCTCTCTCTGCAGGTTTTAGAGACTCCCATGATGGTTTTCACTCAGTCTAATTTGGATTCCATCGGATAATCCTTTCTTCCTCTCAACTAAATCGCTTACAGGGAGATGAATGGCTTTCCTTTTAGGCTTTTGAATTAAGCTTGAAGTCTTTTCCCTCCTCTACTTAGAAGCCTAGCAATTTAAACAATAACTTTCAAGTGACCTTTGAATAATGCATGGGTTTTTTTATACATTTTCATTTGCTAACTTAAAACTTCCTGAGTATTAAATAACTCTTGTAATTCTAATAATTTTAAAATGTGCATGCAAGTAAACGGAAGTTGTGCAGTATTGTGTAAAAGATACAATTTTAACTTAAAGCCTCATTCTACATTAATCATATGATTGTATGTTTTGAATTGCAGTTACAAAGCTGTTACTCTGATAGTCCAAATGTTCTTACACATTATAAATACATGAAAAAACCAATATTTGTTTCCTCCTCAATGCAAAATGAGTACTACTGTGGACCATATATCTCAAAGTCTTGTTACCTACCAACTTCTTAACCTGTCTCCTCCCAAAATTTCCATGTTTTCACCCAGGTAAATCACTTGATTGAATTTTAAATTAGACTTAAAATATGTAAATGCATTTGTCATTTAACTCCAAAGACCTCTGAAATTGATGAGATATTCAGATTTATGAATATCTTTTCCATCTATTTAGAGATTTCTTTAAACCTAATAAAATTTTGAATTTTAAAATATTTTATTAATTTATACATATTAAGAATTATAGACAAAAAAATAGTAAAGTTTTGTGTTAAGTTCTAGAGAACACCCTCCGGATTATCTGATTCTAGTCTTTCATTATTTCTGATCTATTTTGAGTCTCTGAAAATTGTAGGTAACTGAGAGTAATGAAAGATAATTCTTTTTTCTCTGATCCTAAACTTTTTTTTAGTTTTGCAAGATAATTCTTGTCTATAAACATGTAAATGCTGTCCTGTAGAGGTTAAATTTTCTTCTCACTCTGTAAAAAAGCAGGTTTTTCTCTGTTTACATATTCCTTTCAATACTGATCTATATATTTGTCTGTTCTTTGAATTATCTTTTAAATCAATTGGTTATAACACCTGCCTTGTTTTCTCATTGATTTACGAGTAGAAAAATATTCTTTAACATATGTTCATTGTTATAGCTGTATTAAAGTCATGATTTTAGCCTTTTAAGAGAATAATTAAACTACAGATTGTGTATTACATATTCACATGGCTTTGACTTTTATTTACAGAGAATGCATTTTTCTATTGATGTTCTTAGATCAGAAAATATAATTCACTTGAGCTTCTTGTTAATTTACAGATGTAGGGAATTAAAAAATATCTTTTCTCACTGAACATTAGGTTCATGGTTGAAGTCCATATAATGAAAGATTAAAAAAAGTAAAGCATACAAATTTAATGTAAGCTTTACATAACCCTGGTGTCTTTATAAAGAAATGAATATTCCAAAGAAACAGACAAACTTGTGTACTTCCATGCTTAGGTTTGAGAAAGAGGTGCATAGTTGTGGAGATGTATAATTAGTCAGAAGGGGTGTGATCTAATAGTAATAAACTAGGGGAGAACTTAGCAAAGCTGTTTTGTTCATATTCTTCTCCGTGTCCCCATGTCTTCAGAGATAAGAACATTCTTTTTCTTAGGGTATAGGGAGAGCATCTCTTGAATTAGGATCTTCAGAGGAGAAGGGCAGAAGATCAGCGAGTAACCTTCCCTAGGTTTTATAACCTGCTTCAGGGGAGAAGGGTAAAGGGAAGGTGACAGTGCTCTTTCTGCTTTTTCTGTTTTCTCAGATTCCATTTTGGAGTAGCATTTCCTGAACCCCATTACAGAAAGAGTCAAGATTACAGTATTATCAAGAAACAAGACTAAAGGACAAAATATCCTATTCTAACTGTATTCTTCAGGATATCTTTTGTTAAATTTTATCTTTTTGCATACTATTAGAGGCCCATGCTTGTCACAGAATTGATGTGTTTTATTTCACTATAGCCATTATTCTCTTCCTGATATTTATTGTTACAAATTTGTCCAGTGGGAACCCATTTAATTTTGTGTGCTTTTGATAGGACACTATAGTTATGTTAAATTTTTTTCTCTTCTGGAATAACAAAGTGTCACAAACTCACATTTTATTTTTCCTACCAGATACCTAAGTCATGATTTCTCAGCAGAACCTGGGTTTCACTATTTGAATGATGGCATCGGGCACTATAATATAGGTGCACATGTTGTGTATACCTTTGTTCCATCTGAAAAGACATGGTTCTGTGGACAATTCAATGGCAGACGTGAAAAAGATAATAAATCATATTATTTTAAATTTTACTTAAAGGCATTGTAATGGCACCAGAACAATCCAGCTCAACCTTTATGTAACAAAGTGATGAGTTGTTTTGCAGTTGCCATGGACCCCCACGTTAAAGGCTATGTAACTGAGCATGCCCAGATGAACCAACCTTGCAACATGGATGAAACCTAAGTGCTCATACTGAGGAGCAGGGACTGAAATAAGAAGAGGACGCAGAGGGACAGGATCCAAGAGCCAATCAGATTAAGGCCTGACATCACCCCCTGGCAGGATCTAGTCAGAATATGTTTCCTGGCTTCACCCCATCACAAGATACTGTTAGATTATGCCTCATTGCTCTCTGATTATAAAACCAGCCCAACCCCCTTGTTCAGGGACACACTGCTTTGGGAACTATCCTCAGTGTGCTCCTTATTTGTGCCAAGTAATAAAAATCCCCTTGTTATAACCAACTTGGCTGTGGTCTATTGAAACCCACTAAGCAAATAAACCTCTTCATTTTGGAGGTAATAGCATGATTCATGCTAATATTTTAAAATATGTCTTACCATTTTTGTATGTTTGCCTAATATTTTATAATTATAACACCAGCTTTCTCTTTCCTAACAATTTTAGTTTCTAACAAAGTAATCCAAACAAAATATTTCTAAAAATAACAAATAGTACCATGACGACAATACCATACTAATACTAATAACAATAATACAACTACCGTTGAATAATTTTTAACATTTTCTTTGCAGCTTTGTTTTTCTTTTCTCTAAGAATGATCTCCCCCTCCATCAATCCCATATATTCAGTTAAATCTGTATTTTGTTTTATATTCATTTAGAATTCTGCATTTTACATGGCTATATAAGTACTTTTCTGATATATGATTTTTACATTTTTTAAAAATTTGATGATGTTATTTGAAAGTTTATTGTTATGGCTTTCTAGAAGGTGATGGCTTTCAACTCTTGATTTTCTTGACACTATTCTATATTGGAAAAGAAGAGCAGAAATCTGTTGAATTATATGCCTTATTAATTAGGGTAGAGGGAGTAGGCAAGACAAGAACAATTTAACTTCAAAGTTCTATATTGAATGTTATTTAGCTACCTTTTGTAACAATTATGTGTATGTATATATAAAATTCCATTTATAAGATCTATAGACACATATTCTTGTAGGAGAGAAATGGACAAAATTATTCTGACTTCTATTCACTTTATAATAATATATACAATCTGTAGATTATATGTTTTCACATATTTCATTAAAATTTAATTTTACTAAATACTATCCTGATATTTCAGTAAAAATTATTATTCTACTTTTTTCAGCTAAGGTTTTTTTCTTGTTATTTTCAATTTAGTACTTATTTGTCAACTTACTTTAGCACTCTATGTATAATAAGGGTTAAAATGTATATCGAACTTATTATCTCCACATTATCCTGAGCCAGTATTTGTCTAATCTTTAATTTTACTCTAAATTTACCTACTTTTAGGAATATAGTGTCTTCTTACCAATCCAAAATTTCAATTTCTCTTTGAGTTGCTATTTGTGCTTTTTTAAAAAATATATATTTACTGGTTTATAACTAATTTGTTTAGATATTAATTATATAAATACACATAAGTCTCCCTTTTGAAAAAATCAAGAAAGTACTCAGCTTCAAAAATGTAAAATTGGGAGTCACTGTCTTAGAACAATAATCTAGAAAAACAGAGGAGTCATTTTTTTTAAGAAATGTGTTACTGATGTTCTAGTTCTATAGTACAAAGAATAGTTTTCTTTTTATTTTTAATGCATAAATTAAAGTAGCTTTTTATAAGCAATATTATCTTAGATTTGGTGAAATTACAGCACTCCAAACTCTTTTTATATAAAAGAAAATTGCATGTATAAATTCACCTTCAAATGTTAAAGTAGAATTGCATGTGCGTTAAAGCAGAAATAATATATAAATTATACATGCACACGTTTCTCGCTATATTAGGATTCCAAATACAAACAATTTCTTAACCCTCAAGTTGTTGCCATGTACACTTACTCTAAGGAGTCATTTCATTTTTGATCTATTAATTTAAACTGTTTGAAATTATTGTTATTTGGCCAATATTGAAGTACAAAATCAGCAATTTCATATGGTAAAGCTAATATTTCCAATTACTCCAGTGTTCCATAGACCATTAAGTACTCTCCTGTACATTCTGAGCTCATTATCTTGGGTCTTTATTGAGAGAGCCTGAAGAGTCTGAAGTTTGTTGAATCAGGTTGAGTGGTGATTTTCTCTCAGAGAGGCTCATGGGGACAGGATGAATTTAACGCATCGACTGCCACACTAGAAAAAGAAAATTTCCTTGGGGCCATTGTGTTTTATTATGAAAATAGAATAAAAACTTTGAAAACAAAACAATTCTTTCTAATTTAATGAAAAGTTTGTTATTTTTTATTGTTTTCTGTGCATGAGTTATACACAACTTGAAAAATAGTTCATGCAGTTCCCAAAGTGAAAACACATGTGAGTTACATATGCTTCGCAAGGCCCTGGGCTCAAAACTAGTGTGAGTTAAATGCAACTCACACGGCAGTTAAGTATGAAGTGACTGAGGAGTGGGACAGAGGAGAAAGCTACACCTCACTTACTTGCCCTTAGTTCCTAACTAGGTGTTTTGACTGGAGATAAATACCTGTGTTTGAGAACCCATACATGTTCAGGCCATCCTTTGTAAACTATTTCCATTTTTGTAAAACCTATTTTTATAGATCAGGACCATAATAACAGAATTCAAATTGAGCAGCAGAAACTCCTTTCCCAGAATGCAAGGTGTCTATGTTAACTTGACCTAGCCTAGAAAAGAAAAGAAAATAGATCATCTATTCTCTAATGGAGTCTTGTAGATAAAATATTAATGGCAAAAGAGGGGTAATGGAGAAGCTAGGTAGACAGATTGGCTCAGTTTATGATCTTGACAGAAATAATAGAGATTTCTGGACTGAACACAGAGCAGGGTCAGAGGCAAGCCATGGTGGCTCCACACAAAAGGGAAGTAACATGGAGATATAGAACTCTAGGGAAGACACCTTGAGTCTTCACATTGTGGTCTCATCCTTAAATCCTTTCTGCTATCTTTGTGATTCTTCTTCCAAATCACATCAAGATCATGCTAATTTCTTGAGAAATAAAAAATAGTTTCAATATTTAAAGAAAACTGTGTCTTTTCCTGAATTCTGCATTCAAAAAGGAGCTAAGAGTGTGGAGCTTTCTGCCGGGTGATTGTCCATTGATCTCTTTTCTTTCTCTTCTGCTCACTGAAATAAAATAGCTAACAGAAAAAAATAGTTTAAATTTTAATTTGAGGTTTTATTACCATAAAATAATGTGGCACCAGAGTTTAATTCTGGTAAAGAAGGGAGGTTGCACATTTTGGAAAGGGAAGAGTCATGAGTCTCAATGGAGATAGGTTCAATGCTAGATCAGTTGTTAGATGAAGAAAATATGGCCAATTTTTGAGGAGAAACAAAAACAAATGGGGCACAGCTCCATTAATTTCAGGGTGATGAACAGAAAATATGGAAGTATAAAATGGATTAAAACTATTCTTCAGCTATTCTTTAAAAAAATGTTTTAAACCAATAAGGTTTTTAAAGTTAATATAGAAAAATTCCTAACTGACTAGATATTTCTTAAAGGCTTTCTTGATTTTTTATTAAAATGTCAAAGAGAAAGAGGGATTAAAACATGAAAGAATATAAAGAAAATTTCACTGACTGCAGTAAAGAAAAAGCTACCTTGAATACATTGAAGAGTAGTTTATTCCATGGATAGAAGCTCCCAGCACTCATCCCAGTTAGAATACCTCCTCTGGCTGATCTCTGAGTTAGGTAACACATTAGCTAACATTTCTTATGCCAAAGCTGGAGACCAGAACAGTCATCACACGTCTTAATATATGACTCTTCCAGGTATTAATAGTTATAAAAGAGTTAATGATGTCTTTATACTCATGTGTTTTCTGGACATTGTCTCATTTTCTTCACACAGATTTTACTTACTGTTGAACAAATCTTATCCTACCAAATATATATATATATACACTTTTTAAAAGCAACAACTGAGCTTTATTTTCTTCCACAGTCTATTGAACACAATAGGACCTTGTTAAACTTTTCTGAAAAGAAATTTATTTTTATCTCTATAATGCCTTCCATAAATAACTAGTAAATTACTGCTATTTCATATAATGTTGACATCAATTATACTTTATCTTTTTGATAAATAGTTATAAGGCTATTAAAAATGAAGTGATAAACTGCAGTGCTCTTCAAGAGACTTGAACATTGGTATGAGGATTTTTGGAATCCTGATGTTTTTCCAGATCATTTATCTTCATTCCAATACATGCAAATTATGCTTCAAGATGATTATAGGTACTAGAGGCAATTACATGTGTCTAACCTATTAAGAACTCTCTTAATTCCACATAAATTAAGCCTGTTTCCAAGTATTAATTAACAAAATGTATAAAAATTTGATTATAATTTGGCCTCTAGCATTTGGAAAGTTATTAATCCCCTTAAATTATCTTCTCTTATTGCTTGCCTTTTATTGAAACTTTCTAAATACAGTGAAAGTATAAATCATAACACCAAAAAATACAGGCTTTGCCTTTCCTGGATCTGGAAATTACATAGTTTCTTTCAATGAATTGTATAATATTTATCACCCAAGAATATCAGTTAATGTCCAAAAGCTAAAATTTGGGGAAACAATATATGTGACTTTAAAACTGGAACTTATTTTCACAAAAAGGAAAGAGCTGATTTTTACCAATTTTACAATTATGTTTTTTGGGCACACTCTACGGTTTAAAAAAATGCTCAAGACAAGATTATGGGGAGGCTTAGCAAATGGCAACTTGCAAGAATATCTTGTATATTTTATAAAGAGAGAGGCTGGAAAAATAGAATCTAAATTCTCTCCATTACAGGTACTCAGTTTGTGAGGAAGAGTATCTATAATGATCCCTTGATTAAATAGGGACATACTAAATGTGGGAGATAGTTTCTTTTTTTTTTATTTCAGCATATTATGGAGGTACAGATGTTTAGGTTACGTATGTTGCCCTTGCCTCCCCCTTCCCCCCCAAGTCCAAGTTTTAAGCATGTCCATCCCTTGGATGCTGTACATTGCACTCTTTGTGTATGCAAATACCCGTCCCCTCCTCCTCCTCCCCCCTGCCCAACATCCAATAGATGTTATTCTTATATGTACACTTATGTGTTGATCAGTTAATACCAATTTGATGGTGAGTACATGTGGTGCTTGTTTTTCCATTCTTGGGATACTTCACTTAGTAGAATGCGTTCCAACTCTATCCAGTAGTATACAAGAGGTGCTATATCACCATTGTTTCTTAAAGCTGAATAGTACTCCATGGTATACGTATACCACATTTTATTAATCCATTCATGTATTGATGGACACTTGGGTTGTTTCCACATCTTTGCAATTGTGAATTGTGCTGCTATAAACATTCGGGTGCAGGTATCTTTCTTATAGAGTATCATTTGTTCTTTTGGGTAGACAAAATACACATTTTAATGTCAATGTGACAAATGACAAGTAACAGCAAACAAATGATGCGCCTCTCTCTTCCTCAATTCTTTCTGTGTGCATACATGTGTGTATACACACATGTACACACACACACACACACACACACACACACACACACACCAGTATTCAGAAATTTCAGGACTTTAGAAGGATCCTTGCTGGTTTCTTTTTAAAAACTCAAATCCAATACCAGATAAATAAAGGCAGTTAGATCTTATAGGTCAAGCCGTTGTCTGCTAAGTAAGATTCCAATCCCAAAGGGTATGGGTTCAATTTTATTCAGAATATACAGATTCCTAGTGTATAATGGCAGAAGTGTGATCCGTTCAGGGAGGAATCCTTCCATAGTACTTCAAGCTAAAGATAACTAAGGTAAATAAAACCAAAATACGTAATCATATGCATATGTTCTCTTTGTCATTCTTGGACTTTTAGTGAGCTCCTGTTTAAATGTTCCAGCTACCCTTCCTACATGAAGATTCTCCCACTGCAGTAAATAATTCATGACTCTCCAATATCCATTCTTCTGACTCAGAGATGAGTAGTTCTAAACCAACATGGGCTAATGGCATACATGAAGAGAGTTTCGCAGTCCTTCTGAGAAAGAAAAGTTACTCTCTCTCTCTCTTGCTGGACATTAACAAGGAAGCATCTAAGACTCAATGGCCATGGGTAGCCATCTTGCCACCTTAAAGAGAGGATCCCATCCTAATAAGAAGTTGACCCTGAGGTATGTAATAGAGTAGAGGAAAAGGATTAACCTAGATACTTTAAATGACATAATTTAAGTACTGATCACACCATCTATGGTTCCCAGCTATGGACTTCCAGTTAAATGGAAGAAAGTCTTTATTTTTAACCACTTGAAGTTGCAGTTTTTGCTTACTTTCAACCTCAAATATGATAAATGATATACCAACCACAGAGGATATAAGGAACAATAATTGTTTTCCTATAGGCTAAATAGAGATTCAGTACTATCTCTCACAACTCATCTAGCTACAACACAAGCAATGATACCCACAGTGACCCTGAAGCAGAACAAATCCTGAAAAAAACAAGGCAAATTAATTTTTTATAGAATGTAATTTTATTATATTTTATTTTTAACCCATAATTTCAACAATTTAATTTTTAAACGAGGGTGTAGCTGGTATTGAGAGAAAATCATGCTTGATATTCAAAGCAAATGTTTAGCTCTTGTGGTGCCAGTGGATTAGAGATCCCAGTGGGCAAATAAACTACCTTCATGCACCAGGGCCAGCCTGCTTACTGACTCAATTGCTCTTAGCTAAAATAACAAAGGATAAGCAACAGAAAAAGATCTTTAATCATGTATGTGTGTGTATTTTTTTTAATGTCAATCAAGCAAAAAGTACAACATTACACAGATGGGAAGAGAGAGTGGGAAACAGGAAGTAAAATTGTCTCTGATGTTCAAATATTGTTGTTCTTTCTTTTACTTAGGAGAAGTATCAACATTGGAAAGGAAAAATCCAACTCAGAAACACAGTGACCCTTTACAAGTAGCTGGAATGAACACAAAGAAAGAAGACTCAGAAACACTTTTTCTGGCACCAAGTGCAAAAAAAAAAAAAAAAAGCTTAAAGTTCAAATTCATAGCCTAACTCAGTAACTTCCTTAAAGAAATAGTGTGATGAATATGTCCCATAAATTAGAACTGATGAAAACATCTTTAAATGCTAAACTGTTTTCATCATTCCGCTTATTATAGGAAAGTTGCTTGCACCTAAAATCAAGCCAAAGCATCAACTTCTAATTGGGAAAACATTTCAACACAATTTAATTGTGTAGGTCTTAGAGCCCTAGACACATAACTTGTTTAATATTCTGGTTGCTGGGCTAATTGTTTCTTGTTAAAATGGGATCCTTATTGAAAAAAGAAAGACTACCAAACAGAGTTCTAACAAAGGAATTCAAAATATTGCTTAAAACTTCTTCTCTTAATTTGGGTCAGAAGCACTCTTTCTCCCTTCTTTGGAAGCAACTTTACTCCTGTGTCATCCAGGGTAGGCAAGAGAAAGCTGGGAGAACAATACTGGTGACAAGGTCTGCAAAATTGGGCTCCTTGAGGCCAAACGAATTTGCTATTCTGTTTAACCCTAAGCCTCCTAAGCCTCCATGGCCACAGCTTCAGCTTGTTCCTGCTTCAGATACTTCATTTTTTTCAACAGCATATGTTAAAGAGAACTAATCTACAACTAGTTTTAACACACTAACTGCCATGCGAGTTATATTTAACTCAATGCTAGTTTCGAGCCTGGGGCCCCGCGAAGAAAAACCTGGGCAAAACCTTGCAGTTGGTTCGTGAAAATTTTACTTGTTGATGTTCTTATTGTTACGATTAATATTGACAAATTAATTCTAAAAACATGGATTAAAGGAATAGAAGTCAATAAATTTTGTTTCTCATTAAATTTTTCATTAAATTAGAAAGGATCATTTTGTTTTCAAAGTTTTTATTCTATTTTTGTAATTAAACACTGTGGCCCAAAGAAAAATTTTTTTTTGTAGTGTGGCAGTCAGTGTGTTAAAGGATACAGGAAATGAAATAGTCTATTTTTCTATCACATAACTAGCAGAAAATAAAATTTTAAAAAATAGTATAGACAAACATACTAACAGAAGTTTGCAGGGGGATTATAAAAATAGAAAGGAATGTCCACATAAGCAGTTTAACTCTTGGAAGAGCCAGAAAGGGAGCAAGAAAGAAGGAAATAAAGTGCTATTGTTTTTGAGATATCACTCAATTCTCTCTAATCTCCAAGATTTAGTTAAAATAAGCTCACACCTTCAGTGAACAGCCAGACACCTTCACATGTACCTCAAGTTTCTGATTTGTCTTAGTTCAAGCATTTATCATCTTTTGTCTACCTACTATTATCAAATTTCCTAATTGGTCCATCTGCCCACAGTCCACCATTTTCTAAGTCTTTACTCAATAATACTCACGGTGACCTTTCTAAAATACGTATTACTCACCTGCTTTAAAAACTTCAATGACTTTTCATTGTTGTAACACTAAATCCAAATCCTTACAATGCAGTATCATGCTCTTTATTATCTGTCCTTACTTAACTTCTCCAGCTTCATTTCCTACAACTTCTTGGTCACAGGACATTTCTTAAATTCCAAATTAACTGTAGGTACCCACGTGTTTGATGATCTTTCATGCCTCTTTAACATTACTATCCATGTTTACCCAAAACTTTCCCCAAATTCCTCCTTTAGATGCTTCTATGGATGCTTCAACACCCATACATGTGTCACCATTTCTCTTATACCTTCTTTAATAAACCCTGGAAGATAAGACATAAACCTATTTGAGACAGAAAACTGAAGCAATTAGCATTTATGTCACTTTAAAACCCATAGAATTTACTATATATGCTAAACAATAGGCCACACACATAGCATTTGCATGTTAAACAAATGCCTTCTATTTTAATATGAAAAAACTTACATCATTATTAGGCTGTCATTGGTTAATGATATGTTCCGTTAAGATGGTTGATATAAATTTAGTTTCTTTGTGGCATCTGTTATGTCTTGTACAGTTTATCACTATATAAAGATACACTATATATAGATGTGTATTGTACAAAGTGAAAAAACTAACAATTATTTACATCAGAATAACTGAATATTAAATTCTTGAGAGGATCTTTAAGATCATCTCTTACATTCCTTTCCTCACACTGAGGTCCAGAGAGGTGAAATGAAATACCCAAGATTAGATAGTTAAAGGCAAAGCCAAAGTGGAATTGTGTTTTGAATCCTAATCTCCTTCGCTCATTTGGGGCCTGGGATACGCCTGAAAATATAACTCTCTTCCAAATACCGTCTTAGGCCACACTGTCCAGTTCCTTATTGCAACTTCTTTCTTAAATCCTCCTTACCTTTCTCTCAGTGAAGAAAGTTGAGCTGAAAATGTGGTGTTAAGTAAATGCAGTGGTATTTATTAGAAGTGTTCCAGCATATTTAAAAATGTATAAAGATTTGTTCAGATATATTCTCTGCACTTATTTTTGATGAAGGATTAACTATTTTGCACGATTGTCTAAACTTCATAATCATCTTAAATTCGGTACTCATCTGCTGTAAACATGAAACTGGATTCAAAGGTAAGAGTCTTAAAAGTTGCAGGTACCAAATTTATATGTCTAAGAGTGTGCCTGTCATATGCATGTGTGTGCTCAATTTAATTTTTGAGTAAAACATATATTTTAAACATCTTATAATTCAAAATTATTAAGGTATAAAATGAAATCTTTCTTCTGACCTTCAGTCTGCTCAGTTCCCATCCTCACATGCGACAATATATTTAGGTTTTTACTAGAGGTATTCTTTTAGAGATCTTATATATACATACACATACACATACATGCACACGCACATACACACTCACACATATTTTTCTTTCATTACTAAAATGGTAATATAGTATAGCACTGTTTTTCACTTTGCTATTTGTGGGTACTATATCTTGATGATCTTTCCATGATAGTACATAAAGAGCTGCTTTATTCCTTTTTTACTGCTACACAGTATTCCACAATAGGCCTATACCATAATTTATTAAACCAGTCCACAATTGATGAACATTTAACACTTAAGTTGTATGTAATCTTCATTATAACAATGAATAAACTTATTCTTTACATCATCTCACATATATATGAGAACATCTGTAAAGCAAATTCCCAGAAGTTAAATAACTAAGTTAAAGGGTATGTATATGTACTAGGAACTTTGATACATGTGCCAAACTGCTGCCCATGGGAGGTACACAATCTGGTATTAACACAACAAGGGGTGATAATGCTTGTTTCCTCACATGCCCTTGACAACATAGTATGTTACCAAACTTTTGTGACTTTGCCTATCTTACAAGTATAAAGATATTATATTAGTCTTACCAGATTGCCTTTTTCTTGTTAGGAGTGAGGGTGATTTTTTTTCTTTTTTTTTTTTTTTTTTTTTTTTTTTTTGAGACAGAGTCTCACTCTGTTGCCCGGGCTAGAGTGCCGTGGCATCAGCCTCGCTCACAGCAACCTCAAACTCCTGGGCTCAAACGATCCTCCTGCCTCAGCCTCCCAAATAGCTGGGACTACAGGCATGTGACACCATGCCCGGCTAATTTTTTCTATATATTTTTAGTTGTCCAATTAATTTCTTTC
>CAUYSK010028418.1:0-47910 GCA_963575035.1 Avahi laniger | reverse complement strand
CGTCTCTAATCATCAGGGAAATGCAAATCAAAACCACAATGAGATATCACTTATCTCCAGTGAGACTGGCCTTTATCAAAAAGATCCAAAACAACAAATGTTGGCATGGATGTGGAGAGGTAGGAACATTCATACACTGCTGGTGGGACTGCAAATTAGTGCAACCTCTGTGGAAAGCAATATGGAGATACCTCAATGAGATACCAGTAGAACTACCATTTGACCCAGCAATCCCGTTACTGGGCATCTACCCAAAAGATCAAAAGTCGCTCTATGAAAAAGACATCTGCACTCGAATGTTCATAGCAGCACAATTCACAATTGCAAAGATGTGGAAACAACCCATGTGTCCATCAATACATGAGTGGATTAATAACCTGTGGTATATGTATACCATGGAGTACTACTCAGCTTTAAGAAACACTGGTGACCTAGCACCTCTTATATACTCCTGTAAAGGGCTGGAACACATTCTCCTAAGCGAGGTATCCCAAGAATGGAAAAATAAGCACCACATGTACTCACCATCAAATTGGTATTAACGGATCAACACATAAGTGCATGTATAAGAATTATATCTATTAGATATTGGGCCGGGGGGAGGGGGGAGGAGGGAGGAGGGGACAAGTATATGCATACACAAAGAGTGCAATGTGCACCACGCAATAGGATGGACATATTTGAAACCTGGACTGATGGGGGGAGGGGGGCAAGGGCCACACACGTAACCTAAACATTTGTACCCCCATATTATGCTGAATTACTAAAAGAAGAAAAGAATTTGGAGATACCTCAGAGAGCTAAAAATAGAAATACCATTCTATCCATCAATAGCACTATTAGGCATCTACCCAAAAGAGCACAAAACATTCTACTATAAAGACATCTGCATCCGAATGTTTATGACAGCACAATTCACTATTGCAAGAATGTGAAAACAACCCAAGTGCCCATCAACCCATGAGTGGATTACTAAAATTTGGTATATGTTTACAATGGAATATTACTCAGTCATAAGAAATGACAGTGATCTAGCACCTCTTATACATTCCTGGATTAAACTTAGGCCCATTATCCAATGTGAGGCACCACAAGAGCATAAGAACGGGATCCATTTTTATTCACCATCAAATTGGTACTAACTGATCAACACTATGGTGATCACATGGCAGAAATACTCTCTAGGGATTAGGGGTACAGGGAGGGGCAAATCTACAACTAAAGGACACAGGAAGCACTAAAGGGAGGGAAGGGCCTGCCTTTAACCCGCATTTGGGTGAGGCAAAGACATAAAGTGTAACTAGAATGTTTGTACCCTCACAATACCCTGGAATAATAAATAATAATAAAGAAAAAGAGATAGCAATCCTTTTTCTTTATTCTGCATGTGGCTACCCAATTTTCCCATCACCATTTATTGAATAGAACTTCCTTTTCCTGTTGTTTATCATCGTCTGCTTTGTTGAATACTAGTTGGTTGTAGGCATATGGTTTTATTTCTGGGTTTTCTATTCTGTTCCATTAGTCTATGTCTCTACTTTTAGCCCAGTACCATGCTGTTTTGGCTACTGTATTCTTGTAGTATAATTTGAAGTCAGGCAATGTGATGTCTCCAGATTTGTTCTTTTTGTTTATGATTGATTTGACTATTTGGAATCTTTTTTCGTTTCAAATGAAGCATGGAATTATTTTTCCAAGATGTGGGCTATATGCTGCTGTTACTTTGATGGGGATTGCATTGATCTGTAAATCACTCTGGGCTGTTTGGACATTTTAATGATGTTGGCTCTACCAATCCATCAGCAGGGAGGGTTTTTCCATTTGTTTGTATAATTGGCAATTTCTTTCATCAGTGTTTTATAGTTCCCCTTGTAGAGATCTTTCACCTTCTTGGTTAAGTATATTCCTAGGTATTTTATTTTCTTCGTAGCTATTGTGAATGATATTGATTCCCTGATTTGACTCCCAGCTTGACTGTTATTAGTATATAGAAATTCTACTTATTTGTGTACATTGATTATGTAACCTGAGACTTTGCTGAATTTATTTATCAATTCCAGGAGGTTTTGGTGAATTCTTTAGGATTTTCTAAATACAGAATCATATCATCAGCACACAGGGCTAGTTTGACTTTCTCTTCCACAATGTGGATGACATTTGTTTTTTTCTCTTGCTCAGTTTCTCTGGCTAGGGCTTCCAATAGCATTTTGAATACAAGTGGTGCCAGTGGGCACCCACGTCTTGTTCCAGTGCTTAGAGTGAGTGGTTTCAACTCATCCCCATTCAATAGGATGTTGGCTGTGGCTTTTATCATTTTGAGATATGTTCCTTGTTTATTGAGAGTTTTTATCATAAAAGAGTGCTGATTTTTATCCAATGCTTTTTCTGCACCGATTCAGATGATAATATGATCTTTGCTTTTGTTTTTCTTTATGTGGTGGATCATTTTTATTGATTTGCTTATGTTAAACCATCCTTGCCTCCCTGGGATAAAACCCACTTGATCACGGTGGATTATTTTTTTGATGTGGTGTTGAATTCAGTTTGCTAGTATTTTGTTGAGCATTTTTGTATCTATCTATTTTTATGTTCATAAGAGGTATTTTTTTGTAGTTTTCTTTTTTTGTTGTATCCTTTCTTGTCTTTGGTATCAGGGTGATATTGGCTTCATCTAATGCATTAGGGAAGAATCCTAACTCATGCTAGATTTATGGAATAGATTCTATAGGATGAGTACCAGTTCTTCTTTGTAGATGTGAAAGAATTAGGCTATGAATTTCTCTGACCTGTTTATTTTTATGATTTTTTTATTTTCATTTCTATCTTGCTGCTCATTATTGATTGTTCAGGATTTCTATTTATTCCTGATTCAGACTTGGGAAGTTGTTTGTTTCCAGGAATTTGTCCATTTCCTCCAGAGTTTCTAGTTCATTTGTGTAGAGGTTTTTGTAGTATACATGGATGATATTTTTATCTCTGTGGTATCAGTTGTAATATCTCTTTTTTCATTTCTGTTTGAGGTTATTTGAATCCTTTCTCTTTTATTTCTTGTTAATCTGGATAGTGGTATATCTGTTTTGTTTATCTTTTAAAAAAACAACATTTTGTTTTATTGATCTTTTGCATTGTTCTTTTGGTTTCCATTTCATTTAGTTCTCCTGTGGGCATTGTTATTTCTTTTCTTATGCTAGCATTGGTTTTGGTGTGTTCTTCTTTTTCTAGTTCCTGGAAATGTAACATTAGGTTGTAATTTTGTTATTTTTCTGTGTTTTTCATGTAGGCACTTAAGGATATGAATTTTATTATTAGAATTGCTTTTGTATCCTACCAATTTTTAATGCTCATTTCCCCTTTGTTGGTCAGTTTGAGGACTCTTTTTGATTTCCATCTTAATTTCGTTGTTGACCCAATGATCATTCAGCAGCAAGTTGTTTAATTTCCACCACCCTTATAGTTTTGAGTGTTTCTCTTTGAATTGATTTCTAGTTTTATTCCACTGTGATCTGAGAAGATAAATGGTATGATTTTTAATTTTTTTAATTTTCTAAGACTTTTTTTGTGGCCTAAGATATGATCAATCCTGGAAAATGTTCTATGTACTGATGAGGAAAATGTATATTCAGTAGTTTGGGGGGAGAATGTTCTGTAAATGTGTTAGGTCCATTTATTCTAGAGTCCTTTTAAATCTAGTGTTTCTTTCTTTATTTTCTGCTTCAATTATCTGTCTAGTTCTGCCAGTGGCACGTTGTCTTGTCTCTGGTAATTAAGATGTTACTGTTTATTGCTTGGCTTGGATCTGGAAGAATTCACTTTATGAATCTGGGGGATCCTGGGTTAGGTGCATATATATTTAGGATTTTTATGTCTTTTCATTGAATTCCTCCCTTTACCATTATAGAACAACCATCATTATCTTTTTTTAATCACTGTTGATTCAAAGGCTATTTCATCAGATATGAGAATGGTGACACCAGCTTGCTTTTTTTTCCATTTGTGTGGAATATTTTTTTCCATCTTTTAACCTTGAATCTGTGTGAGTCCTTAAGGTTTAGATGTGTGTCTTGGAGACAGAAAATTGTTGGGTTGTATTTTTTCATCCATTCAGCCAGTCTATGTCTTTTGAGTGGGGAAATCATATCATTTATGTTGAGTATTAATATTCATATGTGAGATGCTCTTCTCTTCATCATGGTAGATAATACCTTATTGTTTCGTTTTCCTTGTTGTGCTATTGCTTTATAAGATGAGTGAGATGTAAGTTTTGTGTGTTTTAACACTGGTAGGTATCTATTGTGCTTTTGCATGCATAATGCACTTTTGAGCATTTCCTATAGTGCAGCTATAGTAGTGACAAATTCCCGTAGTGTTTGCTTGTCATGAAATGGCTTTATTTCTCCATCATTTATGAAACTTAGTTTTGCAGATTACAAAATTCTTCACTGGCAGTTGTTCTGTTTAAGAAGACTAGAAATGGGCTGCAAATTGCTTCTGGATTTTAAGGTCACATTGAGAAGTCTGTTATTAGCCTCATGGGTTTTTCTTTGTAGGTTAGTTGTTCCTTTCATCTTGAAGTTTGTAGAATTTTCTTCCTTATTTGGATTTTGGCTAGGTTGATAACTTTGTGCCTTGTTGATATCCTATTTGCTATAAATATTCCTGGTACTGGATGACCATCTTGTATCTGGACATCTGAATCTCTGGTGATACCAGGAAATTTTTCCTCAATGATTCCCTTGAATAGGTTTTCCATGATTTTGCTTTTTCTTCTCCCTCTAGGATACCTATAATTTGTATTTTGGCTCATTTCATATAGTCCCATATTTTTCTGAGTGATTCTTCATTCTTCTTTATTCTTTTTTGTTCTGTCTTTGACTGATTGGGTTAGTTCAAAAGCTTCATTTTCAAGCTCTCAGATTGTTTATTCTGCTAGGTCTAGACTGTTGTTGAAGATTTTTTGCAGTATTTTGTAATTCTGTACATAACTGTAAAATGATTATTCACTGGAATTGCAAGTGCTAACACTTCAAGAAAAATACGTGGAAAAATATTTTATACAAATAAAATACTATTAATTAACCTGATTTTTCTGTTGATTAGGATTGTATCACTGTTATTTGATTGGGAAAGGGACACAGAGGTCTTGTTTTCAGGATACTAGAATTTTATGGGATTACACTTTGAGAACTTCCAGCAAAGAGGCTGAAAGTGAATATAAACATGTAACTTTTAGATACCTTATGTGTTTTTATATGATTATGAATTAGTGAGACACATTTTATCTTTATAATTATAGATTGATGTTTAGATTGATAGGTTATATCTTGAAATGTCCTGGAAAGATTATTTGGAAAGACAATAGACTTCATCATCAGACAGACATGTTTGAATCACAATACTTTTACTTCATGGCTCAGCGATCATCAGCACATTATACAATCTCAGTGAGCCTTGGTTTCCTTGCCTGTAAAATGTAGATACACCTTTTTAGATGCCTATTTTACAGTTTTTTATAGAGATATAATTTAATTAATGTGTGTACATTGCTAAGAACACTGCAATTACTCAGAAAATTGTAATTGCTTGAATGACAATAAGCATGATAATAGAAATAGTTATGTTATTATTTTAATCACTGCCACACTGGATAAAAGAAAATTCTTCTTGCCATACCTCTCAATAAAGGACATTAAAGAGAATGACTCCTTGATGGTAGAAAAGTGAACACATAGTGCTTCAATAAGCTTTAATCAGAGCTGGGCCATTAGAAGATCAAATAAGCAAAAACTACTCCTAACCTATGACATACAGAGAAATTCTTCCTTCACTAAGTAGAAAATCTAGTCTTATAAGAAAAGCAATGTCAAGAGAAATGTTCAAAAATAAAAGGAGAGGCCGAACTGCTTATAATCAACCCAGTTACAAGAAAAAAAAGAATAAAAGGATATATTTCTCACTATTCATGTCCAGTTGTAGAGTAATTCTACCCATTTTGCTTTAGTTCATAAAGCATTTATAATATTACATACTGCATGCAATGATGATTCTCATTGGTTATTTCTCCAGAGAAAACCTGTCAGATACAAGAATATTATTTATTCCCTTTTTGAACATGAGTAAAATGTGTCACACAATTACTTAAGAAAGCTCCTAAAATAAAAAAAAATTGTGGATGACATCTCTTCAACTAGTAAAAATGAATATCATTCAAAATTTTAATTCTCACTGAATGTTGTTAAAACATACACTACATAAAACATAAAGAATGACTCTAATAACACCTTGCATACAGTATCCAGAGTTTCTTCAGAGACCACAAGTATTACTAATTGTTATCATTTACAACTAGTATAATAAAGCCCTACTTCTCTGACAAATTATTAGCATACACCAAAAAGAGAAAGGAAATGAAAACGATCTCTAAGAATCAAAATATACAGTGCAAATTAATGCATGCATTCTCCATTTACTGAATATTTGTTACAGAGCAGTACTACAAAAAGTGCTTACATTTAAAGGTAAAGTAAGGAAGGAATTATGTTTCTTGAGATCTTACAATCTTCCCTTTTCCTCATCATCCTTCCTGCCCCTCTTCAAACATGTTTATCATTCCTGAGTTTTATCCATTCAACATCTAAAATATATCCCAGATCCTTTTGGTCTTTCTCCATATCTACTAGTACTACCTTAACCCAAGCCACCATTATCTCTCTCCTTTAATTTAAATTACTGCAGTAGTCTTCCATTTGGCATCCCTCTTTAACTATTGCTCTACTTCAATCCATTCTCTGTTCAGCAATCACAGTAACCTTACAAAAACAGAATAGATTTCCTTTTGCTTGACGCAACCTGCAAGGCTCTGCACAATCTAGTTCCTGTCGACCTCTCTAGCTCATGATACTTTCTTCTTTGCTCATATGAGCATCCTAGACTACTTCCTTCTATTATTCAGGTCCCACTCAATTATGACTCCCTCTGAATGACCTTCCTTGAACGTGCTTTATAAGGCAGCTTTCTCACCTATTCTGTCTAGTTATAATCTCACATTACCTTCTTTTGGTTTCTCCATAACCCTTGTCATATTCTATACCACCTTATATATTTGTTTACTTATACATTGTCTATAGTCTTCCACTCTCAACACTCTATTGACTAGAATATAAGCTTTGTGAAGGTAGGGATATATCTTTTCTTGCTGTTCCTTGTTATATTTACAGATCCCAAAACAATAACTTGATATAGGAGGTATAGATTAAATATTTGTTTAATAAACCAATAAATATTTTAAAACTATCTTTCTTAATATAAATAATTTATTAGGTTATGGTCCAGAAATGAGCAAGCTTTACACATCTATTTTTTTTAATGGGAGAGATCTTTCTCTAATGGGTTCAATTTGTCCATCTGTTACTATTAATACATAAAAGTGCATAATTGCTTGAGATGCTATGATAAAAATACGTAAATATATTTTATCCCAGATCTTCAGTAGCTTATAGTCTGCTATGAACAAGACCAATATGGAATATTTTGAAGACATATAAAAATAGAATTATTATATTGATCAAAACCAAACAAATCATAAAAATAGCAAAAGCCATCTGTAATACTGATTCTTGGATATAGAATGACTAGTCATGCTATAAGCTATTCTATCCAGCTTTTTGAGACAGATTAGTGGCCAATATTATGACATAAGTTTTCATTTTCTGTTTAACTGAGAGATAACCTGAAAACTTCTATTTTAGTTCTTATCATTGAGAATTTTTATAATATATAATCAATTCTGTAGCCTTAGTAAACAAAGTATATTGAACATAACAAAATCTTTCTTTAGCAATTCAGAATCTTCCTCACTTAAATACTCATTGTTACAATCCTAATTATTTCATATAAAAAATATGATTGTAGCCATTATGATGGAGAACAGGAGAAAGGGGCAATTACCATGTTTTGATCATATTAAAGGGCCTGTACCAGGTGTAATTATACTTGATCCCCTCTATTTTTCACAGCAGTTCTGGAAAGTAGATATGACTATTCTTAATTTTAGGAAATTTACTTGTAGATTGGTGATTTACTTAAGATCACATGGCCAGTAAAGACATTTTGACTCCGAAATCTATATTCGTCCTTCTGTGACATATTGTTTTTATCGTTTATCGTTTCTCTGAAACGATCTCAAGACTGTGAAGGCAACTTAAGTATAGCCTCCACTAGACTGAAAAAGAGAAAATCAAGCAGCTGATATTTTTCTACTCCTACCAGTGGTGACACAAAAACTGGAGGCTCAAAGAACATATCCATAAAAAGAAAATTATGAAAAGTAGAGAAAATAAAAGAGAAGCTAGCTCTATAATGACAAGCACATATTCTGAGCCATGTGATATTACAAAACCATTTTGTGGAATTGTAAATGTTTAGAATAGAAGAGATTTGGAGAGCATAAAAACTGTTTTTAGACATTTGAAGAGATATATATCACGGACAAGGAAGCCCATCTGGTTTTTAAGACAACAGAAACATGAACAAGGATCAATTAGTGAATAATGCAGAGTGATCAACGCTTACTCAAAATAAAGAAGAATTTTCAAAGAATTTGATTTTAAAAAAAAGATAGTTTCCTCTTACAGGAGTTGATTAAGCAGAGAATGAGTGGCTGTAGTGGAGATTGTGCTGTAGTGGAGATTGAAACATCAAATAAGTATTTGTGGTAGATAGACTTTTAAGTCATTTATGATGCAAATATCCCCTGATCTTAAAACTCTCTAGAACTGAAGATATGGATGTTCTAGGAGGCAAGGCTGAAAGTACACTAATCCAACCTGGAGGTGTTGGATGAGGAACTTATGCAGGTTTCAATCCATCTTTGTGAGTTTCAGTTAATCCTTGAAGTTTTCAGTTTGTTATTTCCAACCCCACTACACTTTTATCTTCCTTCCCCTGCTGACTTCAAGTTCTAGCATGAGATATGGAAGCAATATAAGCTATTTAGCTTCTACAGTTGCATAAGGGCAAATTCTTTTAATCTTTTAATTAAGTATATATACATCATATCATATTTTATATATAATATATAATATCTTTTCTGTACAAAGATTGAGTGATACAATCAGGAACAATTTGAGTTAATGGAGAGTTCTTCTTACTTTGCTTCTAATTGATGATGTACCCTGAATTAAAATATAATGGGTATCATTTGATTTGAAGTATATCAAAATGCACATTTTACTGAACTCTCTATAATGAGGTTCAAAGCTAAGAGCTTACATATTATTGTGTGTAGAATAGAAGAAGACATTACATATGAAGTCAGGGTAATGTATTTACTTCCAATATTTATTACTGAATGGCAGACATTTATTTTTCTTTATATTTTCTATGACTTTTCTGGTACACATACATTCACTTTCTAAAACAACAATGAACATATGGTTCAAATTATAAAATTGACTCCAATCTAGATACATATAAATGGTAATCTTATTTCAAGTGTTTCTATGGAAATAACAACAAAAACGTTGATTACAAGTGGCATAAAGTTCCTGCTGAATGTGTGGGTGAGTGGTTCAGCAGGAAGGGTAGCTTTTTAGCTATCAAAATGAAAAATACACACAGCTGCACACATGTACATGTGCGCACACACACACACACACACACACAGACACACACAAACCCCTTACAATTCAAGTTACCGACATCAAGTTCTTCTAGCTAGCTAAAACAGCAATAAGCATGCTGGAAACCCTGGGTCACTTTATACTGTCTTTTATCTTGCCCCTAATAAAAGACAGATTGTCTCTGCCCCATTCCTATGCCAAGTGACACAGTTTCTTCCTCACCAATAGACTAACATGTGCACAAGTCCACACTGTGATGTGTCATCTTGGCCCAAGTTTCCAAAACAAGTAACAAAATTAATTGTTGTGGAGTTATTCAAGGAATTTGATTTTCCCAGTGAAGTCAATTAGAGCTTCAACAGGATACCCATTGAACAGAGGGTATGGGGACGTCTCAGCAGATGACTCTTTAAAATAAAGTTTGGCAGACAGAAGGCTTAATTCTCTGCATCGCTTCTTTATATCTGCTCTATTGTTATATTATGCTAGTTCATATTTCATTTGGCTTTCCCTGTGGGTATGTGCTTTATGCCCACTTTCTTACAACTTATGACTCTTGCTATAAAACATTTATCTTCATGAAACCTTCCAGAGTCTTTCATTTTAATACTACTTAAAGCTGGCAATATGAAGATTAACTCTTCTGTACTGTCAGTATGGCCACAGTTTAATAAGTGTAACAGATGGACTGATTTTGTTGTTTTGCCTGTCCTAATCACCTTATTTCTAAAAGATTTGGTGATAGGATTTTCACGTAGAATTTCTCCCTAAGTATACTCAATTTCTATCAGTTTATTCATTCTCTTCCATCTTGTTTAGTGATTTATAAGCTATCATGTCTCAAATATACATATTTCTTTTCTCTCTATTAGTATTACCTTCCCACTAGGTAATCGTTCAATAGAAAATAAGAAAAACATTTATAAAATCTGTCCCTTCTAATGCCCTCTCTGCTTTTGGTCTTTAATGTGGTTATTTGCCCACTGACTCTTATTGGCATAATGGTTTTCCTAAAACATCTGCACACTCGATGTGTAACTTGGTAATCTGTGTCAAGTTTTGAGAGGTAGAATGCACATTTTGGTCATATTTGGCTTTCAGTGGCTTTATGGTATGTACCATAAAGTAAGTGATTTATCAATGTTGAAGGGAGCTGAGCTGAAATGAATTGACAGCTTCAAGATTAAATGGTTACATATTCTCACTGTCTTCATTTAAACAAAATGTTGTTTCTCTCATCACTAAATGTAAGTATGTCATAGTAGCTAGCATGATAAGATGCTTGGTAAAATAATTTTCTATAGATGGTGCTTTTGCATGAGGTGGTGAGTATACTTGGAGAAATCTACATAAGGGCAAAAAAGTATTAATACTTTCATAAAGTACAAAGATTCCAGGAGCCCCCTTTTTAACTTAGCAATGACTTTCCATCCCTCCCTTGTCTTCTATGCTCCATGTACTTATCCACCAATGGAACTATTATTTTCTCACTCCAATTTCTCCTAGAAATGTCATTTGTTTTGGAAAAAAAAAATGATGAAGCAATGTATGACTAAATCCAGATTCTTAATCTTCACCAACCACCTCTGTGGCACCAGTTACGGTGCTTGCGCTAGATGCTTTTGAGAATTATTGAGAATGTTAGATACATAATATCTGTCCTTAAATTAAAATAGAATTGACCAAATATGTTTGATCAATTACAATGGCAGACTGAATAACTACATCATGAATGTATATATAGTTACATATATTCCAAAGGGTTTTTACAGTAATTGTCTCATTTGAACTTCACAACAAATCTGAGAGAAAGGTTGGAAAGATGGTGATCTTCTACAGTCTTTAGATAAAGAAATTGATAGACACATAGATTTAATGGCATACTGAGAGATACTTGCTAACTTTCTATAAGAAACAAAAGCCTGGAACTCACATATCTGACATATAAATGAGTCTACCTCTATCATACAACACTAAATTTAATAATTTTTCAAGGTGTTTCTCATTTTATATCAAAAATATATACATACTTTAAAATTCGATTACTTCTTATACATGGATATAATTTGATTGCACGGTGGTACCAAAATTCCAGTGAAGAAATAAGTATTATTGGATGTAATTCCACATCAGTGTATCTGAGAGAAGATGGAAAAGTGATTTTTAAGTGAATATAAATAAATGAAATAATTGTTTGGAATATAATAGTAATAAGTTGCTGAAAACCTTATAATTCCTATTTTCACTTATTTAATAACCAATCAACAGAACTTCATAATTTAATGTGGCAAGAATAGAAATAGTTTAAAAAATTAAAGGCACTATTAAGAAAATTAAGTCTAAGGTGGAAGTTAGGGGGTAATATTAATATGCTTCTATCAACATAAATCAGCATACTTGGATGCTATCTCTGAACTTCCAAAGGTTTCTTTGAACACTGGCCTTTATTTTTTTCTTAGCATTGAGACTGAAATATCACAAGTAAGGATAAAACCCCATTTCTAAAACAGAGAATGAATAATTTGAACATAATAGTAAATGAAGTAAAAGTCATTGGATTCAAATTTCAGAAAAATCAAATAATTTCACAAAAATTAATGTGTGTGATTATGTGCCAGTGTGGGTGTAATGTGCATACATATGTATTTGTCTATTTTAATTTCACTAATACTGGATGTATGACACTACAATGAACTGATTGCATGTGATCCCCCAAAATTGCTGTTTTGAAACCTTATTCCCAATGTATTAAGAGGTGGAGTATTTGGGAGGTCATTAGGTCATTAGGGTGGAGCCCTCAGAAATAGGATTGGTGCTCTTAAAAAGGATCCCAGAAAGCTCTTCCTGCTGTGTGAAAATACAGTATGAAGTCAGCAGTCTGCAACCTGGAAGAAGACCCTCACCAGATAATGAATGTGTGATGCCTTGATTTTGTATTTCCCAGTCTCCAGAACTGTGAGAAACAAATATATGTTGTTTATGACACCTAGTCTATTATATTGTTGTTATAGCTGCATAAAGAGATTATGACAACACCATGGACCAGAAAGAAAAACAGCACATGATTATTGAATCTTATCACCACAAATGGAAGATAATTGAATTTATGTATTTTTAAGATACAGATAGTAGGATCTACAGCACCATCTTTAACTATAGAAAATAAATATTTATTTGATGTAAAAATTTGTTTGCTACCCCTGAATTGGGGATCCTAGAAAAGAGTCTTACAGTTATGATGATTTCTAACAGAAGATTCCTAGAGAAAATGCCCCCTAATGTAACTATTGTTATTTTCAAGGGTTCTCATCACTTCTACAAAAGTAATATTATAATCCATAATAACTAAACAAGAATTTATTGTGCTAATATTTTCTCATGGGTTGATGAAATTTTCTCAATGCTTTTCTTAAAATAAATGTAATAAGCTTAGTTCAGGAGGTGGTTATGCCCTGATAATCCTCAGAATTTTATTCTAAAGAAAAGAAGTAATGATACTACTTTGCTAAATTAACATATTCTTATAAATAAGAAAAAAGAATTCAGTTGATCCTTTTTATATCATTGATTTAATGAAAATTATAACATTTGTATTATAAGATCAATGAGTTTCTTTAAGTTTTAATTTATGGGGATCTTCATGGGAGAAAACTGATTTTGATCTGGGTACTGTTTATGCATGCTTAAAAAAGAAGCACCTCCTTGAGAACTGGGCCTATATTTTCTATTTGTTATAAATGTCTCAGTACTTCGTAAATATGGCTGGATTCACAGCAAAAATTATTTTTAAAAACTTGTTGAATCGAAATGAATATATATGGCTGTATAAAAATCAGCTAAGAAAAAATGGGAATTGACTATATTCTCTGAATTTATGTTAGTTTAGTGAAACATCTGCTGTTTATGTTCAGGTTGACATATTTATAATATATATCATCATCTTTGGTGTGAGACTTAAGGTAGAGGTGGTTGAAGAGAAAATTTTTATAGAGTAAATGTAGAAGCAGAACAAAGAATTTATTGGTTAAAGTTTGAGAAATTGCTTTATTTGAACTATACTGGTGGGAAGCTCCAGGCAATACAACTAATACCCAGTTGGCCACCTGTGATTGGCTGAGCTTAGATTTTGTGCTTTTTTCAAATTAGCTGCTTACAGAAAATGAGTCTGAGGTAGATTTTGTTTGCTTACATAGGAACCCAAGGTTTTAGAGCATCCTCATTCTGATGGCCTCTCTCATATAATTATTTTAACATATTCAATGGCCTGGCCTCTCTGTGGTTTTAAAATTATGTTCACCATATGCAAACCTCCCTTATTTGAGAGTCATAATCAAATGAAAAACTCATGATACCCATTTCAAATATTTGGTAAAATAAATAAGAGTCTGATCTTAAAATGCCAATTGTTAATTTGACTTCTGTCATCTCTTCTTATTTAGATATGACCTCCATTTACCCTATGTGGTAACTCTAGCTATGTTGCATTTGCAATAAGCTACTATGAAACTGTGCTACCCTGCTTCAGGAAAATATTTGCATTAAATGGTACTAAAAATAAACTGGAAGTAGGAGGAAAGACAGGGTAAAAGTCCATCTTTATTCTTCCTTTAGATCCAACTGTCTTTGTTTCCAGTATTAGGTTTATTTTTATCTTAAAAGAACTACAAATTCAGCTAGATATTGTTCAAACAAAATTTGTTACTTCTGCCTGCTATTTTATTTATTATATTCAACATCTCTCAGTAGATATGGCCTATAAAATGCACATTTTTCTTTTGTAAAGTACTAATTTGTCCACACTGGGGTAACTGAAGACAAGTACAGGGATGAAATGACCATAAAGCCTTCTCTGTCAGCCCATCATATTTTATTTAACAACTCTTGTGTGATAAAAAAAGAATCCTGGAGATACCAGATCTGGCAGAAAAAAAAAGGGAGGCATAGGAGTTATTCCAACTTGGGAGGTCAGGTTGCCACAGAAAAGCGACTTCCAATGCTGGGAGCCACTTGAAGTCCTAGTGGTCCTTGACTTAATGCAAGACAGAATTCAGGAACATGCTGACAGTATAAAATGACAATGAGTTTTATTTAGAAAATATAGAAAATCTATTTCACAGACAGAGTAGAGGCTAGTTCTCCCTCCAGAGGACAACTAGCCCCATGCTTCCTTTAGCTCCTCTATTTAAGCAACAGCTTAATTATAGGCTAAACAAGGGGAGGAATATTCATGTTATTTCTTGGAAAGGGGCAGTGTTTTCCTGCAGTTAGAGTGACACCCTCCTTTTGACTAAATATAGTCAATCAGGAAATGTCATGTTGTCAGGTGCATGATGGGAGTGTGAAGTTTTCTTAGAAACTTTTATGGTAATGAATTGTATAATGATGCTGTAAGGTCAAGAGATAATCAATTTCTCCACCATCTTGGTTCTAACCTGTTGGAGATTGTCCTTCCTCCATCTTCTTTTGATCAGGGTAGCTCAAAACAAAGACTGGCTGACTCAGTTAAACAGTACCTGAACAGTTAAGCAATGCCTGAAGTGATGCCTAAAGCAATGTCTAAAGTAGTGCCTGTCGGTTCCCTGACTCAAGGTTACTATATGATTTGCATTGTGCTACTTTCGTTTTAGGTCTATCAAAGCCATCTTGTATAAATTGTGAAATATAAAGCTTAGAATTAGTAGCTTTAATTTACAGATGGATAAATAAGATTGAGATAGTTATGGACTGTACCAAAGGTCACATAACTAATCAGTGATGAAATCAAGACAGTAAGTATTTAAACTTTTAGCCATGTTCTCATCAGACCATGCCATAATCACACAGGCTGAAGTATGTGACAGAAAAATTCATTGATGATTCTTTCTCTTTTTCAAATTATTTTTATATATTTCTGCAGATTTGTTACATGGACATATTGCATAGCAGTGAAGTGTGGGCTATACCACCCTTAACATGCCCGATCTCATCTTTATCTTTTTATGTGAAAATTATGTAATCCTAAATCCTCAGGTGTTGTATTGGAATCTTCTTCTTTAATCAGGAATGCTTTGTGCCTTCTCCATGGCCATAATTAAATTTCATGTAAACTGTGTCCTCTTGTGATATTCTGCGGATCCAGTGTCCACAATGTTTCCTTGTCCTCCTGTACATACAAAAAGACCACATGCCCCAGTCCTTTTCCATCCAGGTAGTGACATGTAACTAGTTCTGGAATGTGGAAAGTGGGTAGTGATGGATGTCACTTCCAGACTGGGCTGCTAAAAATCCTCATAGTCTTTCATGATCTCTCTCTCTCTCTCTCTCTCTCTCTCTCTCTCTCTCTCTCTCTCTCTCTCTCCCTCTCTCTCTCTCTCTCTCTCTCTCTCTCTCTCTCTCTGCCCACCTCTAAACTGTTGATAAATGTGTATTATCTTATCTAGTGCAGTGCTCTAAGAAAGCCCTTGACATTGGCACAGCCACTAAATATAAGGAGGCTGCATCTCTGAGTCACTGCTTGGGGTAAAGCTGTACAAGAGAAATGTCCATCTGGAAGCATCCGCTTTTTCATGATTTTGGCATATTGTATGTCGACAGTGAGCATTAGTTACCTAGGTAAAGCAGGCCTTTTTTTTTTATGATTGAGAAAACATGCATTAGAAATATAAATTCAGTGGACACCACTTACCGGAAAGCACTCTTGTCCACAAGAGAAATGTCATCTTTTTCAATGCCAATTGCGATTAGACAGTGACTATAGAAGTGTACATATTAAATTATGCACATTGGCCTTTTCTTTTTGCCTTCAAATCATACCTATAGTGTTTTCTCAAGAAAAACATCTCTTTACTTCACTTAGAACTATAATTCCCTGCAGCTATGGATGCTGCTGCTACAGTTACCTTTGTCTTAACACCATAGTCTCTGGATGAATTCTAATTACGGGATATTAATAACCACGGAATAGACCACAGAAGCGCCCCAGCAGCTGATGGTGTTATTGTAATGTAATTATAAACACCCATCACATTTGCACGTGCTGTAATCTCTGTCCAAAAGTCCCTAATCATTAAATCTTCCTGGTAGCCCCCCACATGTCCTTCAGCACTTTGCTTGAATAGTAGCCATGTCTGGAAATATCTACACTTTCCCTAGAAATTTCGTATTTCTTGGTGTGTAGCAAAAATGAAGCTTTGTGTTTCTAAAACACTCATTTTCTTATTTTACACATGAGATGATTCACATCTGAAAAGCAAACCAAACAACAACAAAACACTTGAATACGTGGAGAACTCCCTGCTAAACCTCTGTTTTCCTGGCAAAATTTTTCCAGCCATGTCCACCAAGTTTTTGCAAATACAGAGCCAAGGATGACTTGCATTTCAATTATTTAAGTAAGCTCTATATGCTTAACTTTGTATGAAAATATTTCTCATATACTTTCTCTGTAATTCACTGATCTATTCAAAGGTTGTTTTCAAATAAAATTGTTTCAAAAGTATAAAGATATGAGTCCAAGTAATGTTGTAGGTTATTAACCAAGTTTTAAATGTATGTAGGGAAAACCACTGATTCACCAATTCTTGATTTGAAGTTTGTCTTAGAATCATATGGACTGGTAAATAATGATCAGTTGATCCTACCTGATCCTTCTCATAATCTATTCAATTCCCTGATATTCATTTCACCTGCAATGGTTTGACATCTGGTCCTCTTCCTTTCCCTGTGTTCTCTGTATTGACATTCTCTATGCTAGAAGTGTTGGTGTTCATCTCTGACTACGTTGTCTGCTGATTTCCACTGCACAATATTTCTCACACCTTCTTTTTCTCTTCATCCATTCTTCCCTAAATCAAACCTTTATTTTATGCTTGGGAGCTGTTTTTATATTCCTTTTGCCTTCAATTCTGTTGGTTCTAAACCATTACATTCCTGCCACACTGATCTTCCTAAATTCCAAAATTGATCATGACATTCACTTTCTCTAAAACTGTCCATTGCCTTTCGAATGATATCTAAATTATTCGTGGTATTCAAAATTCCCATCATCTTTCTCAACCTTCCTCTTCAGTCTGGATTGTGATCATGCTCTTCTCTCCTACAAGCACTTTAAACTGCACTTGTTTAGTTCTTTGCTTTTATTCATGCTGATTCCTTTCCCTGGAATGACCTCAGCTCCATCTCTGACTGTCAAGGTCATATCTATCTTTCAAAGAGCAGTTCCAAAGTCATGGCCTCCTTTAAGACATCTTCCTTGACTTTAATTGCTTTTTCTTTTTTTTGTCTCACCTTACTCTTTGTCTGGATTTCTATGATGTTACTCTTTCTATTCTGTTTTCTAGTAATTACTTGTCAAGTCTGCATTTAGCCTATATCTCTGTGTCCACTCCTACACTGTGAACCACTTCAATGCATAATAATTTTATGTTCTCATATTTGTTTCCTAAAATATCAGATATTCAATAATATACACATTTTTAATAGTTGAATTTGCTCATTGACCCTTATGGCTTTGTTTCTGTGTGGAACTTCAAGGGTAAGCTACTATTAAGGCATGTATGATTTAGAACAGTCATGAACAGTCTTTGATTCAATTTTTCTCATAACTAAACACTAATCTACTTTGCCCTTGTGCATATCCACCAAACACAAAAGATCTTTTTCTTTCTTGTCATTAAGGGCTGGATGGCAGATTACTCACTGTTGTGTATGCCAATTCTCATGCACAATAAAGAAAAATGAAGCTAATTTTTGCTTTTATCTGATGTAAACCTACCATTTGCCCCTGAAGTTTTAGTAAAATCAGACAAGCAAGCATCTCTAAAATAAATGGAAATTTAGAAGCATTTTTCATAAATGAACCTGCGAAGTACATGGACGATACAGAGACTGCTAAGAGAAGAATAGGAATAGCAGATATTGAATGTAGTCAGAAGTATTTGCCTTGGGTTTACTCTCCCAAAAGGCCTTTACTAACTAGATTCACAAAGTTTAACATCCCAACTTTTGTTCACTGTGTTTATGATATTCCCTTTTTAAACTCCAAATAACATATTGCATAAAGCATTAGGTTTCTACTAAGTGCATATTAGCATGAGCTAGGGGGAAGAAAAATAACTTGAGAAGTGAAAATTTTAGCAGTTTTTTTAAGGGCAAAGATAGTCACAATCAATCAATTGAACATTAATTAAACTTCCTCCAAGAACACGATACTTACTGTTTAGGGTACTAAGGAGTTATCCAAGAGATGAAAGGCATAATCCCTGACCTAAATAAGCTCAAAACCTATTAATTGTAAGCTATCTTTTTGTACTGAAACACATTTATATGTAGATTCTTTTATATGTTGTTTCTTTCATGTAAATCTTTCAAACTTTAAAAACTCTTATATGGGTACATTCATTATCTTATGTTTTACATAGACCACAGATTCAACTTTATCCCCAGAAATATGATTCCTTACAGTAATATCTTATTATAGAATAAGACAATAATATGACAAGCTCCTATTGAGAATTGTGCCTGCAATGTACCAGTCTCTGTACCACATGATATGTGCACTATTGTGATAAAATTGGCGTGGATCCCACTGTTGAGCAGCTCAGAGTCTGATGGAAGAAACAGATAAATATAGACATAAAGGAAAGAAAGTCAACATTTATTAAAATCTACTATATTCTAGCTAGTATGCTAGGTATTTTATATATGCAATCTGTAACTAAAACATGATGTGCTGTGTCATACTGGCCATGACCCCATCTGAGAGCTACTAAATCAAGATATCTGTCTCAAGTCAAGCTTTGCATTTAAAAAAAGAAGAAAATACCTAAGAGTAGAATGGTATGTGTGCATTTAACTTTTAAGAAAATACCAAACTATTTTCCAAGGTGGCTATACATTCCCTCCTGCAGTGTATGAGAAATACTACACAGCAATCAGAAGATGTGAACTTCCTACATGCAACAGTGGGTGAAATTAAAATAAATATTCTGAGTGAAAGAAGCCAGATTTTTAAAAAAGGCAGAAAAACCTGTATAGTAAAGACAGATTAATCTTACAGCCTACATGTATACAAAAGGTAAATGTCAGTTGACATTGGTGGGAAAAATCCTTAATTTTATTTTAATATCTTACCCATCTAGATGTGAGGTCTATATGAATGTAAGGTCACATAAATCTAACACTTCTAGATTTTCCCCAATGTATCAAAATTGGATCTGTTTTTCAGGAACAAATCATTAACAGGAGTTTTAGTGGTTGTATCAAGAAAACAAATAAGAATAAAGCAAAAAATACAAAGTTTCTGGATCCCTTTAGATCCCACTTAAACTAATTTATCTTACTAATATGTGAGTGGTAAACCTTGTTCTCTTACACTTTGTTCAAGACTCATTCCTCTCTGCAATAAGCTAACATTATTATGTCTAAAAATAAACTTCTCAGGGGTCCGGGAGATTCTAATTTTCATTTCTATATTTTCAAACAAATGTGCTTGTCTGTATCGGATCAAATGCGTCTAAATGGGTAAAC
Organism: Avahi laniger; assembly: GCA_963575035.1. Lineage (NCBI taxonomy): Eukaryota > Metazoa > Chordata > Mammalia > Primates > Indriidae > Avahi > Avahi laniger. The sequence continues at coordinate 27,787 of CAUYSK010028418.1, read as the reverse complement.
TAAGATGGAAAGTAAAATTTTAGCTTGAAATTGTGACTACATAATATAAAATATAGTTACTCGTATTTCACATTTTGCTATTTATTTTATATACCCAGTGTTGTGGTAATATATGGCAGGTTAATTAATCATGTATTACTAAACACTGAACTAGAAGCCAGATGATCTGATGTGACTTGGAAAAGTCATTGCATCTCTCTGGACCTTGGTTTAATTCTATGGAAAATCAAAGGATTGCTTTTTTCTAAGGTCCCCTTTAGTTCTAAAAGGCTTTATCTCAATATTAAAGATGACTTCATATACTTAAGAACACGGAAAAGTATGTGTAAATAACTTTTCAAATACTATTTAATTGTTTATTCAAGGACAAAATCTATTTCTTTTTGTAAATTTCATATTGTTCTCAATCTCTATGAAAACTTGAAGGCTGGTTCATAGGTTACTATGGTTACCTATAGTAAATGTTCCAGGATTTTACTAATCTTCATTTTAAAAGAGCATTTATTAATAAAAGAAATCATAAGATTTCTGCACTTTGAAACCAATATGCCAACTCTTCCAGAGGTCTCTGAAAACCAGACATACTTTTTGTCACCATTGTCTGCCAGAATGAATTCTAATTCATGGTGGTTTCTGTAATTTACCTGATTTATGCTGATATCGACAGGTTTATCTGCCTTCACTATTAAAATGCTGGTTGTCAAACACTGTACCATAATAAAAGCCTCATATATTTAAGAGCACAGTTATTAATTGTAAGTCTGTATATAAAATACACAATCCTATAGGGAATTATGTAACCATCGTAAACTAGATCAAGGCTAAATGAGACTTCTCTGTATGATTACTGCAAGTTCCTGTGAATCTATGAGTATTTCAAAATAAAAAAAAATTGAAAGAATCATACAGAGAAAGTAGTGAGATTATGTTTAGCCAAAGGAATTTAATAATCTAGTCACAGATATTAATAATAAGAACAATAAATAATGACATAAATATTTCCAAAGAGCTTAACTAAATATAAATGTAACTTAGAAAGAGAAGAAAAGGTAATCAAAAGTCTATCTTTATATTTACCATGAATTGCTATTAGGATTATTTTATTAGTTAAGACAATAAAAGTCCTGCTAAAATACATATATCATTCTTGTCAGGGAAACATTTTAATAATTATCATAATAATACAGGCTAATTTATCAGAGAAATAAAAGTCTGGAAAAACCAGCTGTTGGAGGTCCCTCAGTGAAACCACCCATCAAGATCACAACAATGAGCAATGAAGAATACCAATGAGCAAGCTCCAACAATGTACATAGCCCTTCAAATACACAAATACATACACACACACATAGACTGGTGATATATATATATATATATATGGTGTATATTTATATAAATATAAATCTTTATATATATTTATATAAATATACATACACAGAGGATAAAGTTGAAGTACTCCTTCATAATGTAGAAACAAAGGAATGAAGGGAGGGAGGATAGGAAGGAGGGATGAAAGAAGGAAGCGAGAAAGGAAGGAAGGGAGGCAGGAAAAAAGAAAGAAAAAAATCAGATTATTTGCTATTCGAATGTATTGAAACAAGTCTTACATTACTGGAAGTGTAGTTATGGACTATTTATAGGTTCAGAGATAATCAAGGAAATAAAGAAAATCAAAAGAGGGCCATTTTTAATTCCAGGGAAAATAAAATATAACAATTTGAATAATGAATGCTTCCTTAATGAAAAATACTATAAGTATAATGGAAGCAGACAAGGAAGATAACTTGAGTTTTATTAGAGGTGGAGAATATAATGCTAAATTCTCATCTTCCAAAATAAGAAGTCAACAAGTAATATAAAAGTAGAAAAAAATGAATACTCCTACTATAAGCACACTATTTAGAACTGTGGGAGTAATAGCTAAGAGTTGGAAATCTGTTTCTAGAGAGGAGGAATCAATTACGAAGAGGGCTGGGGACTGATCAATTCATTTTTCAGTATTATCATGTGAAATAATTTGACTTTTCAAACTCCATGCATGTATAATTTTGAGAAAAAATTAAATTAAATTTAAGGCAAAACTACAGATTGCACAATTTTTCTAAAGGCTATTCTGTTCATTCATTTTCTGAGTGGTTGTATGCAACTCATTTCATAGCTGTTATTCTTTATGTGGATTATACTTTTTTTATTATTTCAGCATATTATGGGAGTACAGATGTTTAGGTTACATATGTTGCCTTTCCCTCCCACACCCCAAGTCAAAGCTTCAAGCATGTCCATCCCCCAGATGGTGCGCATCCCACTCATTATGTATGGATATACCCATCCTCTTCACCCCCCTCCTACCTGCCCGACACCCAATACACAATATCTTTATATGTGCATTTAGGTGTTTATCAGTGAAAACAATTTGTTGGTGAATATATGTGGTGCTTATTTTTCCATTCTTGGAATACTTCACTTAGTAGAATGGGTTCCAGCTCTATCCAGGAGAGTACAAGAGGTGCTATATCACCATTTTTTTTATAGCTGAATAGTATTCCATGCTATATATATACCACATTTTATTAATCCACTCATGTATTGATGGGCACTTGGGTTGTTTCCACATCTTTGCAATTGTGAATTGTGCTGCTATAAACATTCGAGTGCAGGTGTCCTTTTTATATAATGTCAAAGTCATTCCATTAGCAAAATAAGTTTGTTGATAGTTTCCCACAGTGAACTTGGTCCATAAAAATATGGAGTATATTACCTAATTCATTAATAATAATCATGTTTATAATTATGTAAGCAATGAATCCCTCTCCCCAGATCCACTGTCTCATTGCCATGAAGTTATTTTAGGCCTTCATTATCTGTTGCCTACATAATCATAATAAGCTCCTGAATGATCTTGCTTGTACATTCTTTGAGTTTATAATCGTCTTTTAAAATCAGACATGTACACATTAAATACTAGTTGTTAAGCCAACAGTGTTTTATTGGGATTTTATGAACATAGATTCATTTCATGCAGTATATTCTCAGAATGACTTGCTTCAACTATGTACCAAGAGTTAATTAACCTAATTAATGATTATTAGTTCATAGTAGAACTATAAATAGAACACTAATTATTAATAAGCAAGCTAATAGCTGCTTCCTATTTCTAGACACTAGTTTCAGGTGTTTTTCAACCAGGTATATATGGCTTGGTGTAATCATAGGATATAATAGTTAAGACTGGAAATAGCACCAATAAATACTCTACATAGTTATGTTTCATTCCCTGGCCACATAAAACATTGTTTTAAGCACCAAACTTGTGTATCCTGTATTATATACTGTGCAAAGAGCTTTCTATAATGATACTACCTTTACTGTTTAATTTTTTTAATGTATTTTTCTCTATTAAAGATAGTTTGAAAAGTTAAATTACTAAGACTCACTCTAGCTCACCACTGTCAACATAGTAACACACACACAAACACACATATATGCACATTCACCTTACAAATATTTCCGATGTAGGTAAAGAAAAACATTTTTACTTTTTGCTGTTTTCTATAACTTAATTTTTTATAACATATCATTCCCAAATTGTCCAAATTGAGTCATTTGTTCATTTTCTTATCTTTCAACTTTAAAACATGTTTTAAAAAAGCCATATCTCTTTAGATATCTCAGGGTGACACCTCATTGTGTGATACATCATGTCTGATTACATCAGTCACATTGCATTAGGCTGTGCCTGTAATGAACACAATGTCACTGAAGTAACTGGGCATGACACATCACAGCACTTGGTTTGCTGGTCTGTGAAATCTAATGTAGATTTCTGAAGAGGAAAAGAAGGAAGAGGCAGTAAGTTAAGGTGTAATGACTAATTTCAAAAGATTGAGTTTCCCAATATCTCTTTATAACAGGGAAGGACCAAATGGAGTTATCAAATAGAGCTGCTCTAGCTATCAGAAGTGTAAAGGGATCAACATTTTGTCCATAGTCTGTACATAGACTCTATCACTCTGTGCAGTTGTTCTAATGACCAAATTACAACCATTATATTGAGAAGCATTTTCTATATGACTTTCATTCTTAGTTTGTTGGGTAGTGATATAACATTATGTAAAAATAGGTTACAAGCCCTTTTATAAATACACTTCTACATGCAAGCTTTCTACAACCAAGCCTCATGAAAATTGCAATTTGGTCCAGGAAACACATCCTTAAAATATATTTCTATTCTTCAAAGGGCACAATAATCTTATGAAACACACAGGAATCTAAAATTTAGGAAAATTCTGAAAGGCCAGGCTTTTGTATGCTACCAAAGTGGAAAAATCCATCACTATGATTATTTTCTTTTTACATTGTTTTAGCTGTCAAAGACATCTCTGGGGTGGTTCTTTCAATTTGAAATTACATGAAGTTTTAAAGTCATCCACTTAAATCCATTAGAGGAGTTTATCATTTATATGTGACATGCGTGGTTTTATGCACAAGATTTTTACCACTGAGTTGATAAAATATCAGCCAAAACCAAAGAAATTTCTCATCTTGTTTAGCCTAGAGTTTAGAGCTTATAAATGCTGTTTTCCTTTAAGTTTTTTAAGTATTTAAAATAGCATACAGATACCTATTATTATCTTCATGAATATTTGGGGGTATAAGGACCATAGGTTTAAAATCCAGTGCCTTGCTTCTTCCCTTAGCCTATTGAAGCTGTGATTAATGCTTTCATCACATTTTTAAGATGCCTTTTTTAGTCTATTCCCTATTTGGAGGGAAAATATCATCTTGCCATGATTTTACTTTTGGGGTTCTTGACATCTATAAATGTAATAAGTATATCATGTGTCAAAGAAAGTGATTGGCTAAGCCTAAAATCAAGGAGTGTAAATCTATATTCTGTCCATGGAGATGGGATGGCGAGGTAATCAATACTTAGAAAGATGATCTAATATAATGTAAGTGGTAACTAAGATGGTGCATTAAATGATCAATGTGCTCTGTTTTTTTAAAAAAGGATGATCATATTGCCACTGTCTAGAAAAGATTATTTATTTAACCAAAATGTAAGATGAGGGATATTCGATAGATTTCTGGGTTTTTTAAGTTTGATTTTGCTAATTTCTTCTAGAGTAAACTGTAAATTCAAGTTACGTTGGTTTCTATCATTCAATAATTCATTTGCTTATTCATCAAATATTTGCCTATCACCTTTTGTATTTAACACATGTGGAAAAAATAAATTAGCACGTACTGAGTTTCTATTGTATAACTACCATGGTGCTAAATACTTTCTACATATAAGAATTATTGCCTTCATTTTATAAATAAAGAAAGCTAAGTAACTCATTTAAAGTCTCTCAATTGATATACATGAGTAAGAACAAATATGAATAATATATTATCCTTGCTTTCAAGGAGCATGTTATGTAATGAGAAATTAAAAATTTCCCCAAATAATTAGAACATGAACCAGATGTGTTTCAGTACCATAAAAATCGTAGGAAAATTATTACATGTCTCCTCAGCAAATGTGACTAGATAGTATTGAATTAGCATCATGTTGGATTTAGTAAGCTGTATAGTATTTTCTGTGATGATGATTTGTGTCAGTTTTTTCCTTAATACAAGGCTTAAGAGCCTTTGATAAGGCTTAAGGACAAAAATGAAATCTTATTTTCTTGTTATTTTCTTACAGAGCCATAAATAATTAAATTTCAATCTACATGAATTTCCCCCTCTGCCTTGTAATTCTCAATATTGATTATCTTTTTTAGACAAGGTTTATGAGAAAATAAAAGTAATACATGCAAAGAAAAATATTTGATCACCTTCATTTGAGGTATCTGCTAAAACCCCAGGGGCTCTTTGCCATTCTTTCCACCTCATATCTAATAACAGAAAACTGCATCTATCAATGGATTGAGGCTGCACCACCGTAGGAATCAAGTATTATCTCATAATTCTATTTCTGATATTTATTGACACAAATAACCTTTTTTCTCCTAAATTAATGAGTTAATTTTTGAAAAAGATGTTTTGTAATTCAGTGCTTTTTGGGAGTAGAGGTGGGGGTGTTTTAAAAGATTTCAAAGATAGGATTCACCAAAATATAGGACCATGCAGATTACTTTTTTGTATTAAATATTAAAACAATTCATTAGGAATTCACAATGAAGTAAATACATAACAAAATATAAGCATCATTTATTCCTCCACAGGCTTTAACTATAAAATAGTAAAATTAAACTCCTTTTGTAAATTGTTTCTTGGAAGGCTACAACCAAGTGAGAAACAATATGGCTCTGAGGAAAAATATTCTGCTATTCAGTTATGGTAAAATGAAGAACGAAAGGGAGAACAGAAAAACAAGTGAAAATGGTTATACATAAAATGTGAAAATACTACTGTGACCACATCTAAGTGATTAAATTTTACCCTTGGTTAACTTGGATTTCCATGAAATCTTGCAAGGGAATAGATCCCTGACACCTAAAATGACATGTCTGTATATTTCTTTTGTGGAAACAACAATACAAAAGTGAATTGTAAACAAACTAAGTTGCTAGAGAGCATGCCATTCTACAATTCTGTATAGCAATAGATCGAGTCCATTAAGGGCCTGATGCAGAGAAAGAAACTTACTACTGATCTAAGAATTAGCAGCCTTGAGTCCTGGCTCTGCTATAAAAGAGTTGACTTTGATTATTATTAAGATAATTTCAAGATAGATGATTCTGCGACTTTAGCATCAGGAAGTACCAATGACATTAAACATACATTAAAAATCTGGATGATTTAGAATAGTTGGTTAGGAATAAGTCAATTCCCATGTATAAGTCGAGTATCCTTTATTCAAAATGCTTGGGACAAGAAGTGTTTGGATTTAGATTTTTTTTTTTAAGATTTGAAATATTCACAGATACATAATGAGATTATCTTGGGGATGGGACACAAGTCCAAACCAAAAAATCGTTTGTGTTTCATATACACACCTTATAAACATAGACTGAGAGTAATTTTATAGAATATTTTAAATAATTTTGTGCATGAAAGTAAGTTTTGGCTATGTTTTGACTGTGATCTATCACATGAGGTCAGGTGTGGAATTTTCCAGTTGTGGAGTCATGTCAGTGCACAAAAAGTTTTGGATTTTGGAGCATTTCGTATTTCAAATTTTTCAGATTAGGGATGCTCAACCTGTAGGCATACGTAGCCTAATTTTTTTAAACTCTTTTGTGTTATAGTTTCCTTGGTTATAAAAGGGAAATAAAAATAGCTACCTCAAAGGGTTTTGTGAGGTTTCAGTTAGATGGTGTATGTTAAACACCCAGTACAGAACTTGGCACAGAAGAAACACTGAAAAAAAAAGAAAAAGAATTTCTCTACCCACCTAGTGTTTATGAAGCCTAACCAACGAATCTCTGTGACATCATGGTTTTACTTAACTATTGCACACACAGTGCTACCCTAGAGTTGAGTGTTCACTAAATATTTGATGCATCAGTGGATGAGTATTAAAGCAGTTAGCAATTCTCTCACTCCAACTTTATTTCCAACCAGATTTCAGCAACTGATTAACTTAGATTTAATCTGACTCTGACGCTAGCTGGATTTGTGGCCATGGGTAAACTACCTAACTTCTCTGACTTTCAGTTTTTCTCATATGGAAAATGAGAGGAATATTATCTACCTTATAGGACTTTTGTTCAGATTAAATGGCATAATAAATATCCAATTTCCTTAAGTACTGAGTCTGACAGTTGGTATTTCTGACATTTCACTTTGACACTACTTTTTGAATTTTTATTGTGAAGGTGTATCCTCATTATTTCAAACACATGGTTTGACTTGTGATTCTCTTTCAAATTTATTTATAGCAATTTTTGTGAAACCATAGATAAGTCAAAAATTCATGTTATTTTCGAATATGAGTTTCATCGTGGAAACAATGCTAGCTACACAGCACGAAATATCAATGAAGTGTTTGGGAAGGATGTGGCTAATGAACACATAGTATATCAATGGTTTGGAAAGTTCCATTCTGGTGATTTTACACTTGAAAATGAGCCACATGGGCGACCTGAGACCAAGCTGGATAATAATGAGCTGAAAGCTGTAGTGGAAGTGAATCCATACCAACCTACCCGCGAATTAACAGCAAGGTTTGACGTTATTCTAACAATATCGGTCCATTTGAAACAAATCAGCAAGGTAAAGAAGTTGTATAGATGGGTTCCGGATGAAGTAAACAAGTGTCAGAAGAGAAACCGTCTTGAAGCTTGCCTTTCTTTGCTGTAACAACAAAAAGCTGAACCATTTCTACACCGTATTGTTACGTGTTGGAAACTGGACTGTTTTTGACAATTGTAAACATTTGGCGTAACGGTTGGATAAAGATGAAATGCTGAAAAACGGTCCAAAACCCAATATTCATCCAAAAATGCTAATGGTGTCTGTTTGGTGGTCCAGGGCTTGTATTATCCACTACAGCTTCATGAAACCTGGTCAATCATAGCGGATATCTACTGCAACCAGTTGGACGAAATGGTGAGATGTTTGTGATTAAGCAGCTGAGATTGGTCAATAGAGACAGGCCAATCCTCTTGCAAGACAACGTTCGACCACATATCCTACAAACAATGCTGCTCAAACTACAGAGGCTGGACTTGGAAACTCTCTGTCATTCACCATATTCACCAGACCTTGCCCCAACTGACTACAACTTCTTCCAGACTTTGGAACACTTCTTGCAAGGAAAAATATTCAATTCTGAACAAGCTGTGGAAAATGCCTTTTGAGATTTCATTGCCACTAGCTCTCCAGGCTTCCTCACTACTGACATAAACAAGCTACCGTTAAGATAGCAAAACTGTGTTAATAATTTAGGTACGTTCTTTGCTTAATTGTACTGTTTCTTGTTTGAGATATAATAAACTAAACTTTTGATTCAAAATCAGGTATTCCATATTTAATGACGTAATATAAGTGAAGTGCCTATAAATGTGGTCATAGCAAGCACACAAAAAACTGGTCCAAGATTAAGAGAGTTCTGTGCAGCTAAATTATGCTGGTAGAAAAATAAATAACTAATGATATTGGATTATACATCAGAAAAATCTGTGACAAACAGTATATTTAAAACTAAAAGATGTTTGAATACTAAAAATAATTGAATGGAAAAGAAAATATGTAAATATAGTACATTAATATACTCCAGGAGAGGGTTCACATTTTTACAGTTACATATATTGCAGAAACATCAACATATATGTCATATTAAAAAGTAAAACATCAGTTTTCTAGTTAAATAAAGTTATTTAATTTAATATTAATACTAATAAACAAATGCTAGGTGACAGTCCTAAGAAATACAATTGACCAATAAGAACGGAAAATGAAAAAGTAAATTGAAAGTTCACCCCTGCTCATAGATATCCTTTCTAAATTCATTTAAGTGTTCTGATAAAAATCAACCTTCAGGGTTAAAAAGGAAGTGAAAGCATTTTTACTTCATTTCAACCTTATCTATGAAGGTCATCATTCTTTTTGTTCTAATGCATTTAGCTAAGAACAGAAAAGAAAGAATTCTCCACAATGCTACTTCAGTATATTCCTTGATTCCAATTAATTTGTTTCACTTGTACTTGTTCCCATAACAAAACTCCCTTCCCTTGGGGCTTTTGACCTAGAAGGAATTTTGAAAACAGAAGTGTTTTCTCTAAACCTTTAATGTGAGAAAAAAAATTTGTTGGCCATATCTGTATTTTTCTCTCTCCTGAGGGGAAAATAAAATTTCTGTATATTGAATACACCTGCATGTAGAGGGTTAATTAAAAAGCTTGTTTTGGCCGGCGCAGTGGCTCACGCCTGTAATCCTAGCTCTCTGGGAGGCCTAGGTGGACGGATTGTTTGAGCTCAGGAGTTCAAGACCAGCCTGAGCAAGAGTAAGACCCCGTCTCTACTAAAAATGGAAAGAAATTATCTGGACAACTAAAAATATATAGAAAAATTAGCCGGGCATGGTGGCGCATGCCTGTAGTCCCAGCTACTCGGGAGGCTGAGACAGAAGGATCGCTTGAGCCCAGGAGTGTGAGGTTGCTGTGAGCTAGGCTGACGCCACGGCACTCACTCCAGCCCAGCCAAGAAGAGTGAGACTCTGTCTCAAAAAAAAAAAAAAAAAAGCTTGTTTTCTCATGAGGTAAAAAGCAAAGAGATGTTGATCAAAAGCAAGTTGCACACAAAGTGAAGGGAAGCTGAAACTCAGACTAATTATGGTATAACCTGGGCCATGTTATTGCTTAGTTCTTGAAAAGAAAATGGGATATTTAAATTATGAGCTGTCAAAGAAGAGTCCTTCTATTGGTAGTAAAGACAAGAACATCATAATAGGAAACTAGACCAGTGGTAATGTAGAGAGGTTATAATAACTTTGGAAGATCAATTAATATAATTCACCACATTAGCACAACTGTAAGAAAAATCAAGGAGCTCTCTCAATAAACAAAACACATTTGTTAAAATTCAATGTTCATTTATGAAAAGAAAAAATGTGGCAAGCAAGATATAATATTTTAACAAGGAAAAATACCTACAAAATCAAGAATAAACAGAATACTTATGGTTAAAACATTAAAAAATCATTTACATGTGTATGTCTACATTAATAGTCATTGAACATTGAAGGTGTTTCACAGTTTACAGACTTAAGTATCTAGATAAAGGTTCTTGCTACCATGATTTTTTTTTCAACTTTGCATTGAAGATCCTATTCAATAATATAAGGCAAGAAAACAAATCTATAAGAATTGAAAAGAATGATATTTCTCTGTAGGTAGACTACTCAAAATAATTTATGGATAAATCATGAAATTAAGTAAAAAGTTCAACATTGCTAATTACAAAATCACTAAAGAAAATCAAATTATGTTTGTATATACCAAAAGCAAACGGGAAAAATGTAATTTTTAAAATACATTTTAATAACATCAATATATAAATTATACTTATTAGAAAATTTTTCTTTCTGGAGGAATTATAAAATTTCATTTAAAAAGATTAAGGAAGACTGGGTGCGGTGGCTCACGCCTGTAATTCTAGCTCTCTGGGAGGCCGAGGCAGGCGGATTGTTTGAGCTCATGAGTTAGAAATCAGCCTGAGCAAAAGCGAGACCCCGTCTCTACTAAAAATAGAAAGAAATTAGCTGGACAACTAAAAATATATATAAAAAATTAGCCGGGCAGGGTGGCACATACCTGTAGTCCCAGCTACTCAGGAGGCTGAGGCAGGAGGATCACTTGAGCCCAGGAGTTTGAGGTTGCTGTGAGCTAGGATTACGCCATGGCACTCTAGCCCCGGCAACACAGTGAGACTCTGTCTCGAAAAAAAAAAAAAAACAAAAAAATTAAGGAAGACTTAAATAAATGGTGCTGTTATGGACTGAATCATGTTGTCTCCAAATTCATATGTTAATGCTCTAATCTTCACTGTGACTGTATTTGGAGATAGAGCATTTATGGAGATAATTAAAGTAAAATGAGGTCATAAGGGTGGGGTCCTAATCCTATAGAACTGGTATTCTTATTAAAAAAAAGGAAGTGTCTCTCCCTGCACTCACACAGAGGAAAGGCTACGTGAGAAAACACTAAGACAGTCATCTGCAAGCCAGGAAGACAGGCCTCACCAGAAAGCAACCCTGATGGCACCTTGATCTTGAAATTCTAGCCTCCAGAAATGCGAGAAAATAAATTTCTGCTATTCAAGCTACCCAATCTGTGGTATTTTGTTAGGGTAGCCCTACAGCATACAGCCATACAACATGTTTATGGATCAGAAGACTGCAAATCCTAAAAATGCATCTTCTCAAAATGATCTATAGATTTATTCTGTCAGTCAATAGTGAACAAATATTTATTGAGTCCCTTACTATAACTAAGCATTATTTTAGGTCTATGGGATACAGCAGTGAGCAAAACATAAAAATCACTGCCCTGATGGAGCTGAAATTCTGGATTCTAACATGTAGAGACAATTATTTTACAATATAGAATTTAAATTTTGCAAATTTCTAGATTCAATGAAATTTCAACTAAAAACATTGCCATATTTTTTGTTGCCACTTAACAACCTGATTCAAAATGTATATTCAAGTGAAAATGTCCAAAAATAACCAGCACATTTGAAGTAGAAAAACATGGTATGAACATTTGCCTAGCAAGGTGTCAAATATTATTATAAAACTATATTGTCAGTGCATTAACTCAGCCCTGATGAGACAGACAAACTGATAAACTGAACAAAATAGAGAATTCACAAATAAAACAATATGTATGTGAGAAATATGATGTATGATGAGTTGGCAAAATTAGACTTTTCAATATGTTGTTAGGACAATTGAACATGTGTTTAAAAAAATGAAATTGGGCCTGTAATTGACAACATACATTCTAAAAATTGATTTATATAGATTAACTATGTTAAAGTGAAAAGCAAAGCTGTAAGCTTTTAGAAAAGAATAACTTCATGAACTCTGGGAAGATAAATCATGGATGATACAAAACTTGTAAGCCCTAAAAATAAAGACTGATCAGACCAATCAATTTTATCATATTAAAATTAACAACATCTATTCATCAAAAGACACCATAAAGAGAGACAAGACAAGTCTTAAACTGGATAGTATATTCATAAGACATTTAACTGACAAATAACTTGTATTCACACCATATAAAAACTTCTAACAGTAAACAAAAAAACTACTTCAGACATTGAGTAGCTGATACCAAAATTTATGTGAAAATGAAAAGGACATAAAATAACCAAAACATTCTGGAAGAAGAAAATGATCAAAGGACTTCCTTCACTACATAAGACGACACACTATTAAGCTACAGTTATTAAAGCAGTGAGGATTTGGTGCAAGTATAGACAAAGACACCACTGGAATAGAATAGAAATGTCAGAAACAGAGTAGATAGGTAGGTAGACCAATAGACAGATTTAGATTGATAAAGATGTCTCTTTAGATCAGCAAGGAAAAACTTCATCTTTAATAAATAATTCTGGGTTGATTACACATCAATATGAAAAATAAATGAAATGTGTCCCCTATCTATACCACTCATAATAATCCATTCTAGGTAGTGTGTAGATTAAATGTGAAGAGAAAATAAAAAGGCTTCTGGAAGATAATACAGAAGAATATCTGCACAATCTTGGGTAGAGAAATACACTTTTAAAAAGAACGCAAGGAAGGCTAAGGATAAAGGGAAAGATGTTTGAATTGACCTAAATTAAAATTAAAAATCCAAGTTTCTAAAACGGCACCACAAAGAGAATAAGAAGGCAAAGTCCAATCTGGGAGAATGGCGATGTTTGTAACATTTATCACCAAAAAAGGGGTATATATTCAGAATATATCAATAGCACCCATAAATCAATAGTAAAAAAGACAATCTCATGAAAAAAGTCACTTCACAAGATAGGAGAATTGAATGGAAAATGCATGTCTTAAAAGATGCTCTATTTCAATAGTAAGTAGAAAATGCAAATTAAAACCACAAGGAAATGTGACTTCATACCATATCAAGTTGACAAAAATGCCATACTTTACATTATCAAGGCTTAATGAAAATATGAAATAACTGGTACAATTATACAGTGTTGGTGGGAATGTAGATTGGTATAGCTGTTTGGAAAATATTAATAATATAATATTAAATAATAATGTTGAATATCAGTATAACATAGGAGTCAGCAATTCCAGTCTGAGATATATATCCTAGAAAATATCTTAACCTTCTCCACCAGGAGATGCATATAAAAACATTTTTGTGAGCATTGTTTCTATTGGTAGAAGAGAGAAACTAGAAATAGATCAAATATCTATCAACAGAAAAGAGATAAATGAATTGTGGTATATTAATTTAATAGACTGCAGTTGCTCATCATTGTAGATACATCTCACTAACATGTTAAAAAAAAAGGAAGTAAGATTTAAAAAGTCAGAAAAGTCAGAAAAAATTTGTACGATATTATTCCTTCATATAAGTTTCAAAAACTTTGAAAATTAGTGTTTTTAAGAAAAAATGTGATAAATCTATAAAGAAAATCAAAGAAAAAAATGAACAAAATTCAGGATTCTGTATATCTCTTTGGGGGCATGGATTGCTTAAGTAACACACTCAATGCAGTTTTTTGTTTCCTTTATAGTTTGTGGTAGGAATATGGTTGTTTAGTATATTACTTATTCTTGTACCTCAAATTCTATTCAACATTTAAGAAAAGAAATGAAAACAAAGACATCAGAGTAATCTTTTTTGTATAAATATAAAAAGTTATATACATCTATGGATTTACTGTAGAGAGGAAAACAAGCCTTTTTATATCAAGTGATGCCATGTTCAGAATTTAATAAATTGTCGTATATGTATACCATGGAGTTCTACTCCGCCATAAAAATGCAATGATGATCTAGCACCTCTTGTATTATCCTGGATAGAGCTGGAACCCATTCTACTCAGTGAAGTATTCCAAGAATGGAAAAATAAGCACCACATATACTCACCAGCAAATTGGTTTCATTGATAAACACCTAAGTGAACATATAGTAATAACATTCATCGGGCGTCCGGTAGACGGGAGGGGGGAGGAGGGGATGGGTATATACCTGCATAAAGAGTGCGATGCACACCATCTGGAAGATGGACAGGCTTGAAGCTCTGACTGGGGGGGCATGGGGGCAACGGCAACATACGTAACCTAAACATTTGTACCCCCATAACATGCAGAAATAAAAAAAATTCTCAATAGATATATGCATTATTATTATTTTTTATTCCATTGGGTTATGTGATAGTCAAATTATAGGTTATTATAGAAAAAAAGCTTGTTCTTGTCTAAAGAAAGAAAGAAAAATAACCAAATACATCTGATTAAGAAGAAACAAACAATGGGAATTAAACGAACCACATTTGCCTAAGAAGTAGAAAGCCTATGCACAATCCAAAAAGCTCAACATTTCCTATCATTGAGCTGTAAACTACTAAAAGGTAGTATGAAGGATCATAGAGTAATTCTTTGAAACTCGTAGACACTGTAGATAGTTCTCTTTCTGAACACTGGAGCTGAATACCAGTATATTCTTCTAAAATGTAATGGAAAGGCACAGGGGTAAGAATAAGGGGGACAAAGTAGCCCAGCAGCAACCTGGCTGAGCTGTAACCTTTTGAACAGGTTCTTAGCTACTGGAGCAAAAAATCATCAGCATGGAAGGGCAACCACTAACCTAGATGCTATTGCCTGTGAAAGGTTATACAGGATCTGTGCATTCTGGCTCAGAGCTGTCAAAGCTCTGCCAGGGTATGGATAGCGGAGAGCATTTTGGAGGACAAGGGTGGAATTTTACGCAAACAGCCTTCTCAGCCAGATAGAAATGTGCCAAATAATCTTAGCATGTTATTGTGTGTAATTTCCAGGATCTTCTGAGAGGCCAAAGACTAGCCAGACTCTTGATCATGGGCCTTGTGAATTGCTATAGCATAACTATCACAAAATTTAAAAGGAATATAAAATCAAGTCATTTAACTAATGATGGGTGTTAGAATGGAATTGAATAGTTGAATGTTTTTGCTCCACAAACCTCTTGCCAGGCTTTTGAAGTTAGTAGCAGAGGGGTACACACACTTGAATAATTATCACCAGAGTAAAAATACATCCACATTTTATATAATTATTAAGAAATAAAGTAAAATATTTACTACCTCATGAGTTTTCACCTGTAAATGTGACTTTACACCTTGAATTTATATTCATGGTCTTGTCTGCTCGTTTTATTCTTGTTAATTGGCCCAGAGTTACACTGCTTCTGTTTGTGTGTGAAAATACTCTTGATAGGCTTTTAGTATTGATGGTGGTCACTCTGGAGTAGTGAGTGTCCTTTATCACCCAATGATATCTTAAGCCCTTAGGCACAATGCAAAAGGAAATGATGTGTTCTTGGTATTGGACAACATCATGGTGGATTGGAATACAGAGAATAAATAAGGGATAGGGAAAAATAGCATTTCATACTGATAGCAGAGAGTTAAATATATTGATCTTTAGGTGTTAGTACAAAAAAAGCAATAATAGTAGTAAAATAAAGCTATACTAGACTTCCAAATGTATATTATTCTAAAAGCTAATAATAACTCAATTAATGTTACTTCTGTTAATACAATTTGCTATGATTTGAATGTCCTTTCCAAAACTCATGTTGAAACTTAATCTTCGTTGTAACCATATTAAAACATAGGCCCTTTGGGATCTAATTAGGATTATACAATGTGATCAGGGTGTGGCATTTATGATGAAACTTGTGGTTTCATATTAATAAGAAGAGGAAGAGAGACCTGAGCTGACATTTTCTTGCCCTCTCGTCATGTATGCTTTCTCCCATGTTATGATTCAATAAGAAGGCCCTCACCAGATGCGGCCCCTCAATCTTGTACTTCCTGGCCTCCAGAACTGTAGAGATTAATTTCTTTTCTTTATAAATTACTCAGTCTTATGTATTCATTTATAGCAACAGAAAATGAACTAGACACAATTTCAACTTATAGCGACTTTTTCCAGCTTTATTGAGGTATAATCGACAGATGAAATTTGTATATTTTTAAGATATACAAGGTGATGCTTTGATATACCTATACATTGGAAAATTATTACAACAATCAAGCTAATTAATATATCCATTACCTCACATAGTTGCCATTTATTTTTGTGGTGAGAACATTTAAGCAAATTTCAGGTACATAATACAGTTTTATTAACCATAGTCACCGTGTTGTACATTAGATCTACAGAACTTATTCATCTTGCATAACTTAAATTTTGTACCCATTGATCAACATCTTCCTCATTTCCCCCAAATCCCAGACCCTTACAATTAAAATTCTACTCTCTGCTTCAGTGAATTCTCCTTTTTAGATTCCACATGCAAGTGAGATCATGCTATATTTACCTTCTCTGTGCCTGGCTTATTTCACTTAGCATAATGTCCTCCAAACTTATCCATGTTATTGCAAGTGACAGGATTTCCTTCTTTTCTTAAGGCTTAACAGTATTCCATTGACTTTTCATTCTCTATTTGACTGTTGATGGGCACTAAAGTTGCTTTCATATCTTGACTACTGTGAATAGTGCTGCAATGTACATTAGAATGTACCTATCTCTTTGAAATACTAATTTCCCTTCATTTGGATATATACCCAGTAGTGGAATTCCTAAATTGTTTGGTAGCTCTATTTTTAATTTTTATAGGACCCTACAGGCTTTTTAACATAACAGCTATATGAATTTACATTCCCAAAATAGTATAAAAGGGACTCCTTTTTTCCACATAACACTTGTTATCTTTTGTCTTTTTGATAATGAACATCTGCTGTTGTAAATGTTTGTCCCCTGTAAACCTTATGTTGAAATTTGATCCCCAGTGATGGAGGTGAGACCTAATGAGAGGTGTTTGAGTCATGAGTGCAGATCCCTCATGAATGGATTAATACCTTCCCTAAGGTTTGAGTGAGTTCTCACACTATTAGCTCCTGTGAGAGCTGGCTGTTAAAAAGAGGCTGGTACCTCCCCCCATCTCTCTTGCTTCCATTTTCACCATGTGATCTCTGCACAAACCATCTTCCCTTCACCTTGCACCATGAGTGGAAGCAGCCTGAGGCTCTCACAAGAAGCACATGCCCAATCATGAAATTTCTGGCCATCAGAATCATGAGCCAAATAAAGCATTTTATTTGTAAATTACTCAGGCTCAGGTATTCCTTTTTAACAACACAAAACAAACTAAGACACCACCATCCCAACAAGTGTGAGGTGACATCTCATTATGGTTTTGATTTTTGAGTCATATTGAAAAATACTATTGTCCAGACCAACATCAAAAAGTTTCTTCTGTATACCTTCCTATGTTTTCTACCATTAGATTTATAGTTTTATGTCTTACATTAAATTTGTAATTGATTTTCGGTTGATTTTTATATACGGTATGACATAAGGGTCAAACATCATACTTTTATATTTGGATATCCAATTTTGCCATCATTATTTATTGAAGAGAGTATCCTTTCCCCATTGTGTTCCCTTGGTAACTATGTTGAAGATAAATTAATCATAAAAGTGTGGATTTATTTCTTGCTCTCTGTTCTATTCTATTGGTATATATGTCTCTTTTAATGCAAGTATCATATTATTTTGATTACTATAGCTCTGTAGAATATTCTAAAATCAGAATGTGATGCCTCCATCTTTGTTATTTTTGCTCAAGATTGTTTTGGCTTTCGAGTTCTTTTGTGATTCCATATGAATTTTTTGATTGTTTTTTTGTTTTTCATTGAAAAATGCCAATGGGCTTTTGGTAGGGATTATATTGAATCTGCAGATTGCTTTTGATTGTATGGACATCTTAATGCTACTTTTTATAATCCATGAACCTTGGATTTTTTTTTTATTCATTTGAGTCTTGTTCAGATTTTTTTACCAAAGTTTCAAGTTTTTCAGTGTATACAACTTTTACCACCTTGCTTAAATTTATTCCTAAATATTTACTGTTTTGATGATATTGTAAGTAAGACTGATTTCTTAATTTCTTTTTTGGATGGTTAATTGTTAGCGTATAGAAATGCAACTTATTTTTTAATGTTGATTTAAAACATGGGTTTCAGCTAAAAATAGAAATACCATTTGATTCAGGAATAGCACTATTTGATATTTACTAAAGGAACAAAAGTTATTGTATAATAAAGACATACGCACTAGAATGTTTATAGCAGCACAATTCAGTATTGCAAGGATGTGGAAACAATCCAAATACTCGTCAATAGATGAGTGGATTAATAAAATATGGTATATGTATACAATGAAATATTACTCAATTATAAAAAACGGCAGTGATCTAGCACCTCTTATATTTTCCTGGATAGAGCTTGAGCACATCCTCTGAAGTGAAGTATCACAAGAATGGAAGAATAGGCACCACATGTACTCACCATGAAATTGGCACTAACTGATCAACACTAAGGTGCTCACACAGTAATAATATTCTTTGGGGTTGGGGGGTTAGGGTGGGTAAACTCACAACTAATGGACATGGTGAGCATTGTCAGGTGGGAAGGGCATGCCTCAAATCATGGTTTGGGTGTGGCAAAGTCATAATACGTAACCAAAATGTTTGGACACCCATAATATCCTGAAATAAAAAAATAAAAATAAAAATAAATGAATTTTGAAAATTTATTGAATTTGTTTTAGTTTCAACAGTTTTTTTGGTGTAATCTTTAAAATCTTCTATATATAGGATGATGTCTGCAAATAGAGACAATTTAACTTCTTAGTTCACAATCTGGATAACTTTTATTGTTTTTTCTCTTACCTAATTGCTTTGGCTAGGACTTCCAGTGCTATGTTGAATAGAAGTGGTCAGTGGGCATCTTTGTCTGATTCCTATCTTGTTATATTTGTAGCATCCAGTTTCACGAATTTGGATATTCATTTTCCTCTCAAGATTTGGGGAGTCATTGTTTTTTAAAAAGAGTTTTTTCCCCTTTCTCCTTCTGTGTTCCTTTTGGAACTACTGTCATGCCTATTTGATTCATTTGATGATGTCTCATAACTCTTATAGCCTTTATTAATTTTTTTCATTATTTTTTTTGTTTTTTTCCTCTGAATGGGTATAGGTTGGTGCAAAGTAATTGTGGTTTTAGCATTGCTGAAATTTGCCATTTGATATTGGAATACATTCTTTAAAAATGTGGTTATGTTATACAACATTTTATGCACATTTCTAGCTTTATGTATTTTCCTAATTACTTAATACTTGATGTTTATTTTATATTTATTTTAGACTATGGAAATAATGCATGGAGCTGTCATCTCCTATGATAACAATGTCTTCTTTTGGAATACCTCCTGAAGGGTCTTCCCGAGGCTTTTCTTGCAAAGTAGGTTTGTTTATACCAACATCAGCACGGATACATGAGTAATACATTTTGCCATGACTTTACGACAGGTACATCATTCTTCATTGAGCAATAAGAATTTTTTAGCTTCATTATAACCTTATGAGACCACAGTTGTATATGATCCATCATTGACCAAAACATTGTTAGACTACGTATAATCGTATTCATCCATCTATGTTCTCTTGTAGCTCACAAAGGTTCTTTAAGATAATTATTCTGAATTTTTTGTTAGGCCATTCCTAGATTTCCATTTTTTATAGTGGCTACTGCTATTTCATTTGTTCCTTTAGTAGTGTCATGTTGTCCTGCTTATTCCTGATACTTTTGTCTGGCCTTGGTGTCCACACATTTGAAGTAGACCCTTTTATGGATTGGCTATGATAGGAAAAGCCTATCAACAATCAACCTATCCAGAGATTTTGGGTGGTCTAACCTGGAGCCTGGGGCCACTGGGGATGGTCTGGCCCCAGGGCAGGCTTAGAGCCTTGGTCCTTAGGGTTAAGCCTAGAGTTTTAGATTGTGGTAGCTGGCCTGGGACTGGGACAAGGCTAGAGCTTGGGTCCACAGGGGTAGGCCTGAATCCTGGGGTTGCAGGTAATGGCTTAGTGCCTAAGGCCATGGGTGCAAGCCTGGAGCTTGAGGAAGGGCTAGAACCATAGTTCATGTTATTCAAACTGGTGTTGGTGTGGGCTTGGCACCTGGCCATCACACAAAATGTGCCTGGTTCTGAGTTTTCATGAATTGGTATGGTATCAAGGCCCATTGTGGTAGGCCTGGATCCTGGACCAATGGAAGTGTGCCTGGGTCCTGGGTCTGTGGTGGCAGGCCTGGTGTGTGTCATGGAGCCCAACCTGGAGTCTGGTGCTATGGGGACAGGCGTAGCCCTGAGACAGGCTTAAAACTTAGGTCCATAGGTACCAGCCTGATGCCTGAGTCCACAGAGGCAGGCCTGGACCCTGAGGTTACAGGGGATAGCTTGAAACTTGGTACTGTAGGTACCATCTTAGAGCTTGGAGTAGGTCTTAAAGCTCAAACCACAGGGATCATATTGTCACTGAGGTGATCTTGGCACCCAGGTACTCAGGTGATGAACTAGTGTCAGGGCTGCAAATGTTAGCCTGAAGCCTAGGATAGACCTTGATACAGAATCAGTGGGGGCTGGTCTGGTACTAGGGTGGGTTTGGTGTCTTGATCCAATGGGTTGGCCTAGTCTTTAATTCACATTGACTGTTCTGGTGCCAAGGGGTACCGGGTTACACCTGGTTCCTCATATTTTGGGGCTGAGCCTGGAACTTGGGTATCTATAAACATGCTTGAATCTGGGGCCCTGGGAACTGATAAGGAGCCTGGTGTGATGGGAGTTGACCTGGCAAAAAGGCTTGCTGGAACCTGGGTCTCTAGGAGTTGACCTGGAGCTGGGGAATGGATGCTAACATGCCACTGGGGCTAGCCTTGAACCTGGGTCCATAGGCACAAGCCTGGAGTCTGGGGCTACAGAGGATGGCCCTGACCCTAAAGGGTGCCGTAAGCCTGAGTTCACAAGGACCTGCTTAGTCCTGAGGACGGATTCGCAGCTGGTTCCATGGTGACAGGACTGGTCTCTGTATCTATTGGGGCTGACCTGGCACTGGGACTGATCTAAAGCCTAAGGTCACTAGGTCAGCATGAAGCCTGGGTCCACAGTTACCTGTATGGAGATTGGGTTTACAGGGCTTCGCCTGATCCTGGTGTGAGCCTGAAACCTAGTCTGTCAGGGCAGCCTAAAGCCTGGGTCTATGGATGCCAGCTTGGTGCTTGGTGGTGTGGAAGATGACTTAGAGACTTTTCTGCAGGGCGTGCATGGAGCTTGCATCTGCATGAGCAAGTATCGAGCCTGGGTGTGCAAGGGCCAGTTTGGAGCATGGGTCCATGAATGCTAACCTGGTTTTTTGCGGTTCAGGAATCTAGGGCTTCCAGAGCTGGCATGGTCCTAAAGTTGGCTTGAAGTTTGAGTCTGTAGGATTCAACCTGGAGCCTGGAGCCACAGAGGCCTGCCTAAGAGAGGCTCGATTCTAAGGTCAGTGACAAAGTTTGGTGCATACTTCACTTCCTTTCCTTCACATAGAGGGTAGTCTCTCCACTCTGTGCTGCACAAGCTTGGGGAAATGGTTACATGGGTAATGTGAAACTTTCCTTCCTACCCTCTTCAACATATCTTTTCTTATTTCTGTGCCCCAACAAGTTGCTGTAATTGTTCACCTGAATTCTTTAGTTCTTGTGAAGGTATTTTTATGAGTGGATAGTTGTTCAAACTGATGCTTGCGTGAGGGGGCTAAGTGCTAGAAATTCCTATTCTGCCATCTTTCTGATATCACTCTCACATGGAGACTTTTTCAATTATAAACTTGCAAAAGCATGATAGTGGCTCAGTTTCAAAAAGATGAGGAATTTCTTGTTGGATGGTATGAACAATGGATGTTAGTGTGATGTCCTGAAAAACACTTGAGTGGAAAGAAAGGAAACATTGGTTATACTGTCTCTGTGGTGGAATATTACTAGAGAGTTACTTGCCAATAAACTGTAAGGGCTATACCTTTGTCCCCCAAATTTTTAGCAACTTTAACTATAGGCATTTTTTTTCACATTTGTTTGGTTGTTTGTTTCCCTACGTGGTAAAAGGTCCAATTTTTATGACACAATTCAATATGGAAATAGAATAAATTTTACACTGAATTTTATTGGTCTATAACACAGTATATATTGGCATTACAAAACTATAAATGATGTTCTTTACCAGAGATATCCAAGAAGCATGAACTCATGTTTCAACTGTTATTGATTAACGGTAGCTGTCTGTAGATATATGTTGAGCCATTCTGATATAAAATTCAAGCTCAAAAATGAAGAATGTCATGACATATTAGTAAAGTTTTCTGGGGTAAAAATATCAGGAAATTTTGCAAATGTACTACCTATTTGCTATTATATCATTCGTTTCCCTATGTGCACATACATTTTTCTTCCTTGCTGTCATAAGCCTAGCCAACCTGACAAAATATGAGTAAATGGCTTTACAGTAACTAAAGATACTAATATTATTTTGTTGCTGGCAAAAGCAGTTAATTAATAGTGGTTTGTAAATTTAAAAATTTTGTAACTGATAAATTGAATATATATGTATTACGTAGTAGTTATACAATCTTGTATCCTTAAGCCCATTCTTATTACTATTTTTCTTTTAAGTGGTGTTTTGTAAATATTGACACACAAGAAAAAGTGAGTGTGATTAGCATGTTATCTATAAGCTTTGTATACATGGTAATAAACAGTACTGAAAAAAAATTATGACTTTTTTCTACTTTCTCTCAAGAGCCACTATATATATTTTCATTTTAAAAGATCATACATTCCTTAAACTTATGCTTTTAGTTTCACATTTCTCTGCATGCTTTCATAATGTCACATTAAATCTCATTTAAAATACAACTGGTAAAATAATGCAGTTACCTGTGGGATTGTAGTATGAATACTCCTACTGAAGTTAGACTGTCTGGTTTAAATGTGATTCTGTAATTTATAAACTGTGTATCTTTGGAAAAGTTTCATGACTTCTCTGATTACAAATTTCTGTAAAACTGGAACGTTATTGTAAAGATAATTATGGTAAGGTGTCTGAAATTTCTTACATCGTAGTAGCTGACACATAATAGACGCCTGAATGGTTTTATTTTAAATTTAGATTAAGTGCATTTTTTTGCATAACTGTTTCATGGTGAAATGTTTGCTTGTAGTTTATAAATTTTCCAACACTAATCATAAGTCAAATTATCAGAAATTATAATTGGTAAAACTAAGAAATAATTTATCATTTTCAAATTTCTAATTTGGGAAAATTAATTATAATATCTTTATTATACCCACAAAAATACATACTGATATGTACATGCTTCACACATAAAGTATCTTTATTATGGTAGAAACATTTTTCCTTTAGTTTGGTATGGTTTATTTAAACATAGATACTTGAGACCCAAATTTACATTATGTAGAGCAATGACATCAGCAAAATGGAAGAATAGGCACTCCAAGGTCTTTCATTTCCCTTCAGAAACATTGAAAATCTAGCAGGAATTGCCAGAAGCAACACTGTCAGAACTCTGGAGAACAAAGGTTTATAGTAACTAAACATTTACTGAATTAAGAAAAAGGCATCTTTAAAATGGTAGAAAAGATTTGTGGCTACTTTTAATTGATCTTGTCACATTCCCTGCCTCGTATTTTGACAGTCTTAAAGCAGTGTACTTTTTTTTATTATTATTTCAAAACATCAACCTGTGTTACGAGGTGGTACCCTGGTCCCTGTTTCTAGAAGGAGCAGAACAGACCTTATTTGCAAATTACCATGTATGTCTATTATAATATGTCTCAGGGCTTCCTGAGAGATTAATGCAAGACACTCAAGTCAGTTTCACCTAATTTGTAACACAGGCTGGAAAAGTGGTGGGCATTGCTGAAAAGCACTGCCAGATGAAGAAACAAACCAAAGATGCCTGGAGGAAAAGGTAAATGATCAAGACATTTAATAGACATACAAAAGGCCCAGAGTAAAATCTAGGAGAGATTCTTTGGGAAATTAGGAAAATCTAAAACACTTAAATATATGGGAGAATTTTGAATGTCATACACATGTCCCAAGCAATATGCATACTCAGAAAAATCAAGAGTATATCCTAAGCTTTAACCTTAGGCAGATTCCTACACTCAGGGAAAGATTGGCTAAGTGGTAAAGGAGCGTCCCAGCCAGAGTGAATCTGCATATGTTAGGAGAGGCCATTGCTTTTATTTTCTATTTTTGTTTATTTACATGTTTGGTTTTCTTTTTTAAAAAAAAAATTTTGGCATTTGAGAAATCTCTGTCAAAGCATTAGCTAAACTTGAACTAATAGATCAGGCACTTCACTGACTATACAGGAAAAAGAATACAGTCTTTGTAAGGAGTTTGAAAATGTATCCAAACAAACTACTACAGCCTATAGCAGCAGCAATAACAACAATAACAACGTTAAGAAGAATAAATCAAACCCTATAATGAAGGAAAATGTAACTTTCAGAGTTATCACATTCTAATATTTAAATGTCCAGTTTTTGACCAAAAATCACAAGACAAAGAAACAGAAAAGTATCATTCATTCAAAGGAATGAAATAAATTGACAAATACCATCCCTGAGAAAAAACTTAGACATCAGACTTACTAGAAAAATATTTTAAAACAAGTGTCTTAAATGTACTTAAAGACCAACCCCCACCCAAATAAGGCAGGGACAAGAAATAAAAGGAAATCAGGAAGTTTGGATTAAACACATATTCCAGAGAAGAAAAGTATAAAAACAAAATGTAAAATCCAACGCAGGGGTTCAACAGCAGATTTGAGTAGGCAGAAGAAAAAAATCAGCAAACTTGAAGACAAGATAACTTAAATAATTATGTTTGAGGAACAGAGGAAAAAAGAATGGATAACAGTAAGTAAAATGAATCACATAAAATGGAGTAAGGAAAGTGAAGGAAGAACAGTAAACAGAGCCTGTGGGACACCAGTAAGTGGACCAACATACACATCATGGAAATTCCAGAAGGAGAGAAAGAAAAAGCTGGAGAAAGACTATTTGGAGAAGTAATAGCTGATAACTTCCCAAATTTGATGTAAGACATGAGTTTATAAACCCAAGAGGCTTAATGAATCAAAGTATGATAAACAGAAAGAGACACAAATCAGGGCACAATTTACTAAAATTTTTAAAGACAAAGAATCCTTAAAGTAGTATGAAAGAAATGAATCATCATGTATAAGAAATCTTTAATAAGATTAACAAATAATTACTCATATAAAGCTTGGAGGCCAGAAAACAAAAGGATAATATATATTAAGTTCTGGAAAAAAGTCAAATAAGAATTCTAGTCTTTCAAAAATAAGAAAAAAAATAGACATTCCTTAATAAATAAAATCTTAGTTTATTATCACTATATCTGTCTTACAAAGAATATAGAGTACTTCAGATTGAAATAAAAAGATAAAAACTTGAAGCCATATGAATAATGAAAGACTTCTAGACAAAGTAAGCATAAGGGTAGATAGTAAAAATATTGTATTTTTAGTTATTAACTTCATTTTTTATTTCTTTGCATGAATTAAAAGACAAATACATAATTTTTATAAATCTATGTTTTTGTGCAATCAATATACACAGATGTAATTCTTGACAGTGACATAAGGGGAGGCAGAACTGTATAGGAGCTGAGTTTTTGTATTCTACTGACATTAAGTGATTATCAATACAAATGAGACTGCTGTAACTATAGGATATTAAATGTAGTCCCCATGAAAATGAAAAGAATATCTTGGTAGAATATACACAAATGAAGATGATAAGAAAATCAAAATGTGTTACTTCGAAAAAAATAACTAAACACAATAGAAGGCAGTAATGGTGGAAATCAGAGGAAAAAAGTCATAAGACATACAGAAAACAGCATATTGGCAGAAGTCTTTCCTTATTAGCATTTACTTTAAACGTAAATGGACTAAAGTCTCCAATCAAAAGGTAGAGACAGGCAGATTGAATTAAACACAGTATATGATGCAGCCATATGCTGTCTCCAAATTATTCTTTTTATCCAAGGTACAGATAGGTTAAAAGTGAACAGGTGCAAAAGATACTCTATGCAAATAGTAATGAAAGAGAGATACGGTGGCTATATTAATATCTGACAATACAGATTTTAAGTCACAAACTGTTGCAAGTGACAAAAGTGGAAATTATATATTGATAAAAGGATTAATTCACCAAAAAGATATGATAATCATAAACATATGGGGATCAAATATTGGATCTCCTAATTACACGAACCAAACTGACAGAATGGAAAAGAGAAATAGATAACAGTACAATAATAGTTTGAAATTTCAATACCCCACTTTCAATAAAGGATAGAACAACCAGGAAGAAAATCAGTAAGGAAACAGAGGACTTGAACATTCTGGACCTATTGGACCTATTGGACACATACAGAACCTTCCAGCCAACCACAGGATAATACATATTTTTTCTCAATTGTACACAGAATATTCTCCAAGGTAGATTATATGTTAACCCACAAAACAAGTCCTATTAAATTTAAATCAGCTTGGTACTGGCACAAAAACAGAGCCATTGACCAGTGGAACAGAACTGAGAACCCAGATATAAAACCGTCCACTTATAGCCATCTAATCTTTGACAAACCAGACAAAAACATACACTGGGGAAAAGAATCTTTATTCAATAAATGGTGCTGGGAAAACTGGATAGCCACATGTAGAAGACTGAATCTGGATCCACACCTCTCACCTCTCACAAAAAATCAATTCACGCTGGATCACAGATCTAAACCTAAGGAGTGAAACTATTAGCACTCTAGAGGAAGAAGTTGGAAATTCTCTTCTAGACATTGGCCTAGGCAAAGAATTTATGAAGAAGACCCCAAAAGCAACTACAGCAACAACAAAAATAAATAAATGGGACCTAATCAAATTAAAAAGCTTCTGTACAGCCAAAGAAATTGTCAAAAGAGCAAACAGGAAATCCACAGAATGGGAGAAAATTTTTGCGTGCTACAAATCCGACAGAGAGCTGATAACCAGAATCTATTTAGAACTCAGAAAAATCAGCAAGAAAAAATCGAACAGCGCTATCAAAATGTGGGCAAAGGAGATGAACAGAAACTTTTCAAAAGAAGACAGAATAATGACCAAAAAACGTATGAAAAATTG
>CAUYSK010028416.1:0-55529 GCA_963575035.1 Avahi laniger | reverse complement strand
GCCGGGCATGGTGGCACATGCCTGTAGTCCCAGCTACTTGGGAGGCTGAGGCAGTAGGATCGCTTGAGCCCAGGAGTTTGAGGTTGCTGTGAGCTAGGCTGACGCCAGGGCACTCGCCCCAGGCAAGAAAGTGAGACTCTGCCTCAAAAAAAAAAAAAAAAAACAAAAAAACAAAAAAAACCTTAAAGCTATGTGATAAGACATTAAGTGAGCAAAATGTAGAAGTGTTATGTGTAGTGTAATTATGGTGATGGCAAAAAAGCCATGGGAAAAAAAGACTGAAAAAAAATATACCAAAATGATAAAAAAAAATCACATTAAGTGATGATAATAGGTCAGTTCCTCCCCCCCACTTTCTAGATGTTCTGTTTATATTTTATCTTAAAAACTTGAAGCTAAAAAAGTAAACTAGGAGCAATTTCATTATTATATTCCCTTTGGTCACTCTATTTTGATTCCCCTAAGAGCCCACATTAGTCATGATTGTTGACTGTCACACCTATTTCTGTTGCTGAAAGTGTATATCATTAAATTTCTCCCTCCTAGGGGTGTATCATCAGATGCTTTTTCTCCTGTGTTGATTGTGAGAGGATATATTTTGAGCCATTGTGTATCTTTTCTTTCAGGCAAGAGCAGCCAAGCTCTCTGAGTGCAGCCTGGCTGCTGAGGAAGAAGAGGATCAAGAAAAACCTTCCAGAAATCTGAGGGTCAGAGCAGATCGAAATTTGAAGACAGAGGAAGAAGAAGAGGAGGAGGAGGAGGAGGAGGAAGATGAAGAAGAGGAGGAAGAAGATGAGGGACAAAAATTTAGGGAGGCACCAATTCTGAAACAGTTTAAGGAAGAAGAAGGGGAAGAGATACTCAAAGCAAAACCAGAGGAGGTGATAGATGAGAGACCCAAAACCATAAGATCCCAGGAACAGGAGGGATTAGAGAGAGGAGGGAGAGTTACAAGATCCCAGGAAGAGGCTAGAAGAAGTCATCTGGCCAAACAACCGCAGGAGAAAGAGATGAAAACAGCTTCTCCCCTTAAGGAGGAAGAAAGAGAAATGAAATCTTCACAAGGCTTGGAGGAAAAATCTAAGTCTCCATCCCCTCCTCGATTGACTGAAGATCTAGAGAAGGCCCCACTTATGCTACTGCCAGAGCAAACTGCCAGTGAGGAGGAGACTCCTCCGCCTTTACTTACCAAGGAAGCATCCTCTCCACCACCTCATATACAACTGCAGAGTGAAGAAGAAATTGAGCCCGTGGAAGGCCCAGCCCCCCCTGTCCTCATTCAGTTATCTCCTCCTAATACAGATACTGAGACCAGGGAGCTGTTAATATCTCAGCATACTGTCCAGTCAGTGAGAGGCCTATCTCCTTTGTCAAGTCCTGCAGACACCAAAGCAGAATCTCTAGCAGAGAAAGTGCCAGAGGAGAGTATCCTGCCTCTAGTTCAGAAAAGCACACTAGCCGAATATTCAACCCAGAAGGGTCTTGAAACTGAGTCAGACAAATCTGCCCAGCCACTCCCTCTAAAAATTGAATTAGCAGCAGCCAAAGGGATCACTGAAGAGTCTCTGAAACAACCATCTTTGGAACAGAAGGAAGACAGAAGAACTTCTCATACCCTTCTCCCAAGCCACAGATTGAAACAATCAGCTGATTCATCATCTAGCCGGTCCTCCTCATCTTCGTCCTCCAGTTCTAGATCAAGATCTCGCTCTCCTGACAGTTCAGGCTCTCAGTCTCACTCACCTCCAAGATCCAAGCAGAGAGATGTATCCCAGGCATGTACTCATGCCAACCCTCATGGTAGACCCAAGATGGGCTCCAGATCAACATCAGAGTCCAGATCACGTTCACGTTCACGTTCTCGTTCAGCATCAAGCAACAGCAGAAAAGTGAGTCTGAGAAAATCCCAGGTGCATTAATGTTCTGTCTGTACTCCAATGTGTTTCAACCCCAGGAGAACCTGTCATGATTTCTGACAGGAATAGGAAAAGCTTACTTTAATCCCCCAATTCACTGATGACTTTCCCCTGATTCCAGAGTCTCATTTTCAATTTATTGATTTCCTAAACGGGATCCTTTTATATTCTTAGTCCCTTTGATTCCAGAGAAAGTTGAATCCATTTACTCATCTTCTCCACTAGATGTAAACTTCTTGAGGGTATGGGTATGCCTTTTTGTTTATCTCAGGACCCAGCACCTAATTGGAACTTAATAATTTGTTGAATAAGCAGTCAAGGAGATCACTAACTCAAACAGGAGTAAACATGGATAAAAAGATCCAAAGTGTTAAATTTGATCAGTGGAAGTTGGAAAACTCAGTGATCTTCTGGATATGTACCATCTACAGTAATTTTCGTTATTATGTGTTTTATTTCATTTCTTTAGTCTCTGAGCCCTGGAGTCTCTAGGGACAGCAACACCAGCTATACTGAAACCAAAGACCCCTCTTCTGGTCAGGAGGTTGCAACTCCACCAGTGCCACAACTGCAGGTCCTTGAGCCAAAGGAGAGGACTTCTGTCTCCTCATCCTCTGTCCAAATGAGGCGTCTGAGCCAGCCTGAGCCAACTGAAAAGCATTTGACCCAGAGGTTACAGCCTGAACGGGTAGGCTATTATAAAACCCCTCCCTAGAGAGGGAGACAAAGGATTAAGCAAGATTTTCCCTTTTGTCTTAGCTATGCAACTGAAAAGATAGTCTGGTTCAAAAAGTTTTAAAGAAACCTTGTAAAAACTTACAAAGTTCAGTAGAAATGTAGGGGGTTGGGGGTATCTGTTAATCCTACTTAACTCATTTCCAACTAACTCCCTTGTTCATGGAAACTCTGCGTGAGTCTGAGAAGGGGGGTTCTTATCTCCAGGGCCCTCAGGGTCAGTTCTTCCTTTTATCAGCCCAAAAGGAAGCCTTTTCTCAGTTCTCTCAAGAAAGAATTCTAATAAAATGATTACTGGTGTAGAAATTCTTGAAGTACCTATTTTTAAGCCATACTCCATTTTATGTTCTAAAATGATGTAAAGATACAGAGGGCCATGTGTGGGGCTGGTGCTGTGTATGTCCTGTGCTGCCTTTTTTTAGCTCCAGGTTGAAGAAAAGGAACCAAACAGATTTAAGTACTTTGCTATGTTTGTTTTTGCTGTCTCCTGACAGGGGAGCCCAAAGAAGTGTGAAGCTAAAGAGGCAGAGCCACCAGCTGCCACACACCCCCAAACCTCAGAGACTCAGACCTCTCATCTACCAGAATTGGAAAGGATTCATCATTCCGTGTAAGTGATATGTGCCAACTGGGGTATAATAAGGAACTACAGGTGTGGGATAGTTCTTTGCTCCCTGTGGTTCTTTGACTAAGCAGTCCTAGGTTCCTTTTAAAACCTGAAGGCAAAACTTTATCTGGACAAAGGCTGGACTTCAATTGCTATGTTGGGAGCTGCCACCAGAACTTTCAAGGTGGTCTGAAAAGTGGTGACAACTTAAGGAAAACACATCTGGGATCATCCACACCAAAATAGCCACCTCCTTTGAGGTGTAGACAACAAAGGCTTCTGATTCCATACTCAAGAGCATATAAGGGGATTGACTCAGGGCATCTTAACTCAGTCTTTAAGTCATATTTACCCAGGAACTCAGTTTAATAAAGGATGTTGAGGGTCTATAAAGAGAAGCACAGCTGGATGCTGTTTTTAAGTTCATGTATTTTCCCTGATTACTACCTGTCATTTTATTAATTACAGTCTATCCTAGTTAGTTCTCACAGCATACAGTACAGCAAAATATGAAGTCTCCATCAAGTCAGAAGTTTATTCCTGGGCCCCTGAAACTCTTTGATTGATCTTACCATTTATACAATTAATGTGGGTTTTTTTAATCCTCATATTAAGTCCTAGAAAAATACTCTTATATCAGGTTAAATTTGTAATTGAATGTGTCATTTATTCATTCTGAAGTAGGTATTGTAAATTAAGAAGCCATTGAATCAAAATTCCTGACTTCAGAGTCTTATGGGAAATGAAAAAAATGAAGCATTGTGGGAATAAGATGCTTAGCTTTTAGACATCAGGAATCCTGAACTGCTTTGAAGAATGTCCTGTGTAGACAGTTGGTCTAAAGTTGTTCCATACTCGTTTTTATGTCATTTCAACACTAATACTACCAGTATGATTTTTCCCTATATGTAATAGTCTAATAATTTATGCTCTTCTGAGAGCTTTAAACTATCTTTTAACTCTGATTTTTGGAGGGTGGTGGGCAGGTGACATGATTTATCTCATTTCCTTGTGACTTTAATGATAGTTTTGTGTTTTTGCCTTGGATATACCTTTGCTACTGTCCATTCTAATATTCTTGCCTCTGCTGCCATCTTGTGGCCATTACATTTTTGGTTTGGAAGCCAAAAGTTCACTCTATTTCCTCTGAAAAGTTTTTGTTTTTCCTTTCTGGGATTGGCACATTATCCTTTGGAAAAGGGTTTTTCTTCTAGGACCGTAAAGTGAAAACTCAGCGGATTCTGGAAGGTGTTCAGGATTCCTCAGCTACACCATCGATGAGGAAATGGGGTGATATCTTCCCTTCCATATCCCTGAACCAAACATAATACCTGCCTTCCCCCATTCCATGGAACATGCCCTTTGTAAAATGGCAGCTTTGACGTGGGCATTGACAACCTGCTACTAATTGGGCCTGGGGAACTGCCTCCTATACACTTTGAGAAGCAAGTGATTTTCTGAAAAGCTCCTTACTAGCTTTAAAATTCTGTGGGTTTTTGAGATCCTAGCAAACAGAAAGGCGTCTTATGTTGTTTTGAAGTACCTTTTTTTTTGGACTTTCCCATGCAATTCCAGGGTAAATGAAGCTTGGAATCATAGAGGTTTTTCTCCTACGTAAAAGTGGCTTTGATTTTCATTTTATGACTGAGATAATCTATTCACATTGATTCTGATAAGGGTGATAGGCAAGTGGCGCACCTTGGGCAAATACTAAGATTGTTCGTTACTGCCTAGGCAAGCTTCAGTTGAGCAGTCTGTAGAAGAGAAATGCACTGTGCACTCTGGAATAGCTCACACATATCCCTCTTACTGCTTTCCTTCTACCTGCCTACTAGATGGTCTGTTCAACAGCCTAATAATAAGACTTATCCAAAGACCTAAATCCATATGCCATTCTGACATTGGATTTGGTAAAATGAATCTTTGAGCAGTCTGCCTACATTTCTGGAGGCCCTACTACAACTAACGCACAACACTGCTCCTGGTCTTTGATGCCTCTGAAGTGCTAGTGTTTAGCCTGACAGCCCTCTAGAGCCCTGACCAATTTTAAAAGTGGGATCAACAGTGCTAAATGGAAAAGACCATTTGTGGCTTAACCTTGGTTTTCCTGTCTGTCTCAACAAGAAGTCACATAACTTTTAAAAACATAGCAGTAAAGTATTAAAAAAGAAAAAATTAGACTCTGCCTCAAGGACCTCTCACCACTTGAAAGAGATTGCCTAACTTTTGCTGTGCTTGGTTAAATCCATTCTGATTCTGATTGTGCCTGAAGAATTCTAAATTTCTGAGGTAAGGTGTCTTTTTCATTGCTTGGAGCAGGAATTTGTGAGCCTGTCCTGTTTCAGTTGAGTCCTGTTCCAAAATTCTGTCTTTTGCCTACTATGGATATATGAAAAATGTCCTCATATAGCAGAAAATAGTGGTACTCTCTTTTTACATTAGAAAAAAAATTACAGGAGAAAAATTGGGCATTTGTATCATTCATTCAGCTGTAATTAATTTCAGACCTGAATCTTTCAAAATACAACCTTCCTGTGTATACAACCTAGCAGGCAATAGCAACTTTAGGCTCTTGGTACTATGCATATTTTTTCCTTTTGCCTGTGTAGGAGGAAGGAAACTGTTCTTTAAGCCACTATGACAATGTAATTGATATTCCCCAGGGGACCTAACGATGCCAGTATCCCAAATGATGCATCATTTTAAAAAGCAGAATTTGTTACCAATAGAGTTTGCTCACTGAGAAATTGGCATCTAAGGACATACTTCCCCAAATCATACTGTTCCTGGCTGCCTTGGAACTAGTGTGCTCCTAAAGGTACCAAGTCCCACTGTTTATTGAATTTTCACATCAGTTCCTCAGCTCCTCATGAGTCTTCTATAATAACTAAAATTTAAACATGTATGCTGGTAGGAGTTTCCTTTCCCATTCGCTTCTCTGATCTCATTCATATTCACAAATGAATTGTAATGTGATGTTCTTAGTCTTCAAGTAGTTCTATCCTTTCCTTCTGGACTGCTAATGCTTCGTGTGCTGTTTAATTATGGATAGCTATCACTACCCCTTATTCCCTGTGCAATTTCACAGATTTTCAAAGATTTCAGAAATATTTTTATGCAAGAACTTAAACAAGGGGGAATGGAGATGCCTTTTGTCTGAAAGGGATTTCAGAGAAAAGCTGTGTGGTGCTCCGACATAGCTAACAAGGCTTTGGGACTGATTGTGCAAGTAGTTGGGGTCTACTTTTTAAATAATTTCAAGTATTCCTAATTATCTTCTGAAAATAAAATCAGGAATTCTTGGATCCCATGGAATTGATCATGAGGAAATAGAAAGCACAAACCTCCTATGTCTTAAGAAGACCAAGGAGGGCGTGGTAAAATTCTTACTCTTGAAAAAAGGAAATAGAATTTCCAATATTAGTAAATTGTTCCTCCAAATAAGCTACTTATTTTTTCCCCAACCCCCCCCCTTTTTTTTTATTTCAAATAAGCTACTTCTGAAGCAGCATATTAGGAGCTGAGAGTATTTTAGGACAATGAATGGACAGGGAACATTTGTTTGAGGATGTTTGAAGGTAACATTTCCTGTGGAATAACATTCTCTGTGGGGATTCTATCCAAAAAAATTTTCAAGAAGAAAACTTTTAGGTCACCAAGCATTTAGTAAGTGTCCACTTAGTACCCACAATGACATCCTAATTTAGAAATGTTTGTGGAACATTTCTTTGTGTTAGGCCCTGGGCTAAGGGGTGCAGTCCCTACCCTTGAGGAATTCTGCAGGGTGGAGGTGGGGGACAAGTAAAGTAACGGTGGTTACATAGGACGATGAGGGCGTTGCTGAAAACCTGTCAAATCAATCACTGAATGGCTTTGTATCAGAGAATATAAAGCCATTTTTTTTTTCACTTTGTTGCCCTGGCTAGAGTGAGTGCCGTGGCGTCAGCCTAGCTCACAGCAACCTCAGACTCCTGGGCTCAAGCAATCCTACTGCCTCAGCCTCCCAAGTAGCTGGGACTACAGTTATGCGCCACCATGCCCGACTAATTTTTTCTATATATTTTTAGCTGTCCAATTAATTTCTTTCTATTTTTGGTAGAGACGGGGTCTCGCTCTTACTCAGGCTGGTCTCGAACTCCTAAGCTCAAACAATCCGCCTGCCTCGGCCTCCCAGAGTGCTAGGATTACAGGCATGAGCCACCGTGCCTGGCCGAGCCATCTACTTTTTGAGGAAACTCAAAAAAAGCTCTAGAGGTACATCAAATGAGATAATGGCCTATTGTGTATATGCGTGTTTTATGTATGTCCTGACTTGAGGTGTCATCCAAGCCAGACTCTTAAGAGCTAACACTTACTACAGTGTTCATGAGTATTGTTATTGTCCCCACTTTACAGATCAAGAAACAAACACATAGAGGATCAGGAATTTGACTAGTATCACACAGTTTGTAAGAGGGTAGGGGTAGGGCCAGGGCCAGGATTAGGCACTCCAGAGTGCTCTTATTCTGAGCAGACAGGGACCACTGTGTGAAAGGGAACATTTAAAGTAATATGTGAGCACATCCACTGTAGCATATGGTTGACATGTAAGTTTAAGATTTTAAGCAGTACTGGGAAATTTTCATTCCTAGTTAAAAGTTCGAGTGTTACACATGAGATACTCTGAGCTTTTGGTTAAGGTCTCAGAAGCTTGTCTTAATGTTAAACCTCTACTGCCAGTAGAATATAAAAGGAGCACCTTTGCAGTCAACAAATTAAGCATTTTGCATATCTACTGAGTGCTTTTTGAATTGTTAGGGTCTGTTTCCCACTTCACATTTGGTCTGGTAAAGATGCCCGTGATTAATATTTTCTGCTTAGTTCCCAATAACTTTCTGCCCAGTTGATCTCCCTCTCCCTTGCCCCATATAATGGCTCTCTCACTTTACTGTCTTATCTCCTTCAGAGCTCTCACCTTGGAGCCCAAGCTTCAGCTACCCAAGGTCCCCTTGCCCTGTTTATCCTTTTCTTTTCTGACTGCAGTGGACCCTGGGGCAGGGTGACCTTATTAAAGACTCTATGAAACAAAGTTGTCTGTCATCTCTTCAGAGACACCCACCCTTCCCCCATGGGTAATTCAAAAAAGAACTCTACTTGTTTATCCACTTACTTCTACCATCCCTGGAAAAAGACAGGTTAGTGTAGCAACACGTGCTCTTTGCCAGGGGTGAACAGCCAGATACTATCGTGATTGGATAGTGACAGTTCCCATCCCACCTCCCCACCTTGAGCATCTGACTGGCTGATGTGGTTTCAATCAATGTTCCATGCCTGGCTTCCTGGGTACAGGGTGGTGGGTACATAAAACTGCTTATGCCCCTCCTTTCTATAAGAGGAATGGAGGCTTTGATTATCTTCCTTCTTTAATCATTTTTCAACTTTGGCTTTATGTTTCCTTAATCTTTTGTCACTCCCAAGTCTGCTGTTTGCCTGCCTTCTAGTCTCGGAATCAAGCAGCTGTAACTTTGCATGTCTTCCACACAGCCCCCTCCTTTGCCCCCTGGGAAGACTGAGAGGGAGCGTGATTACCCTGTAGGGTTAGGCCTCTGTAGCTGTTGTAACCTGAGAAAAGAAGGCCAGGCCTCTGGAGCCAGCAGTCAGCTCCCTCTGGCCTGCCAGAGGATAAGAACCTTGCTCGCTCAGCTCCCTCCCTCTTTTCTTTCCCCTCCCCTGCTGCAGCAGGGCCCTCCCCCATCCGCACACACGGGCTGCTGGGTAAGTGGCAAGATGGCTCCCCTGCATGTCTCCGGCTGATCGCTGCCGCTCCGCCAATACAATAGAGCCAGCCACTACCACCAGCCTGGCCCTCTTCCTCCTCCTTCTCCAGGGAGACCAATCCAGCCGAACTCGGGGTTTGCCGTGAGGACTTAACGCTTATCTCTTAAAAGCCAGGTCTATGTTAGCCTCCCCGCACCACCACCACCTCCCCTTCCATTTACCATTTTTTGGATCCCCAGTTGCTGCATCTCGATTTTCTCTCTGGATCGGGTGGCTGGGGAGGAGGTGATGGGATCTTGGGACAAGGAAGGTGGTTTTTAAAATTTTTTAGGTTTTTTTTTTTGTTTGGTTTTTATTATTTCTTCCATTCCAGAAAGGGATAAACAGCACTTCCAGGGGGAGAAAAAAAATCATGTTATCAGAAAGCAAAGAAGGGTGAGAGCTTCACATTTCCATGTATGCCTTTTCCCCACCACTCTAGCTCCCCTCATCTTCCTTCTCTTCCCCATGGCTTTCAGTCTGTCTTTCGTTTTGGTTTGTTTTCAGTCATACTGCTTACCCCCTTTGTCCTTCCTGCCCGACTTCTAATTGGCCCCACTTGCCCTCTCTGTGTGGGAAAATAAGGTATTTTTTCCGATAAGCCTTTTCGGTAGATTTAAGCAGTTCCATCGCGTGTTTCTGTGGGGGCCTATTAGCTGGGGGCACAGTTCCGATTTTCCCCTCCCCCTAGCCCATGCATCCCTCCCTGACTGCTCTAGGGAGGTTCTTCTGACCTCTGAGTGTCAGTCAGCCTGTTGGGAATGCTGAGTTTTCTGGTGGTGATTGGCCTGGAGATGCTTGCTTTCCCCTCTCATAAGATTTAGGCCTCTCATCGTCTTGATTTGCTTTTTTTTGCCCAGTGTTTATTTAGGTGGTAGAGTGGGTGAGATTTGAGGTAGAAGTTAGGGATGAAGACAAAACGAAGGTGGGAAGATAGTTTATCTGAAGTGAATCTCTGGGGTTCTTTGCCTGAAATGTGTGATTAAGAGTGGGGGAGTGGGTTCAGTGTTTGTGTGGGGAAGCTGCCCGGTGTGGGGGAGGGTGTGTCCTGACTAGGAGGCCTACTCTCTTTATCTCTTGGAAGTTGGAATGAGGGAGTGGGAGAGACTGGGTGAAAGCCGAATGTAAGAACAGTTCCTACACCTCTGAGCAGGTAAAAGCGGCCTGATTCTTCTCTGAGCGTTCATATTCTCTTCAGCAGTTTTAGTTTTTCCTTTTGGATGAGAGAGGGTCCTTGTCGAAGCTTGAATCTCCACCAGCCCTACTTTCTCCCTGCAGCCCCCACCCCTACCATTTATTTTCTCCATTCCTGTGTCTCCAGATCCTGTGGGCCAGCAGGCCTTTACTTATTAAGCAGTTGATTAAGCACAGGTCGGATCATTTGCCACAGCCATGGCTATTCTTGTCTTTTAAGGGCTGGGGCTTCCCTTAGTTTCTCATGCACTTTTGCTACATAAAGGTGCTTCTGGCCAGGGGATAGGGAGGCCACAGGGTTGTAGGCAAACACAGTCACTTTTGAGGGACATTTCCAGAGGGAGGGTGTTTCTTCTTTCATATAAGAGTACTCTGGTGAGTTACTGCCTAAAAACAGATTGAGTCCTAGCCCCACACATAACAGCTTTATCCCATTTGGGCAGTGGGCGAATATGGTTGCTGTGAGCCATGCTCTTTCCCCAAGGAAAATGGTTTCCCACTTTTCCCATGGGGGCTAGGTCTCTAGTCTTGATCTGAAAGGCATCCCTCCTAATCTCACCCAAGTGATGAGGCATGGAGGGTTCCTGGCCCAAAAGCTAATGTCTTGCTCTCTCTTCCCCTTGGGTCTTTCCTGCCCTTCCCTCCCAACCTTTCCCCATCCTGTCAGTGAGGAGAAGGAGGAAGTGACCATGGACACAAGTGAAAACAGACCTGAAAATG
Source organism: Avahi laniger (assembly GCA_963575035.1). NCBI lineage: Eukaryota > Metazoa > Chordata > Mammalia > Primates > Indriidae > Avahi > Avahi laniger. Next base: position 44,561 of record CAUYSK010028416.1, on the reverse strand, counting down.
ATGTTCCAGAGCCTCCCATGCCTATTGCAGACCAAGTCAGCAATGATGAGCGCCCAGAGGGCAATGCTGAAGATGAGGAGAAGAAAGAGGTAAATATCCAAGCCACCTGTTGGGGTGGGTGGGCAGAAGTGGACCTGGGGGAAAGAGTAGACCGCTCTGGTGATCCCTCTTACACAATGGGATAACTTAAAAAAGGGATGAGGCAGGGCCTTGGATCAGGATAGGGCCAAGAGAGAATTCGCTGGTTTAGCAAGAGAGACCCCCTTGTGATGGGAACAGGGCTCATTCGTTCCTTCCTTGTTGGGGAAGTAGTGCAGTCCAGACTCCTAGAAGTTTGTAACTAACTGGAAAGTCTGATAATGGCCCTTTATCTAAGACCCAGCCGCAGTTTTTCCTGCTGTCTTCCCAAGCTTCTCCCCATGGTAACTTCTTTAGCTTTCCCTCCTTTTTGAAAGCCTGATGGAGCCCAACGCCATCTAGTGGGCTTTGGTGGTTTTCACTGAACCAGCCATGCTGAGGAATTTTTGTTCCTCATCTGCCCCCCAGTGGTCTCATTGTAGAGCTGTAGCTACTTAGAAGCCAGCACTTGTGGTGATCCAGAAAGCCCCTTCTATTATCTGTGTCCCGCATCCAATTCAATGGGCCAGCGAAATCTTCTTGGCTCTTAAAGTGATAGAGAAAGAAGTAGCTGGGTTTGGGAGTGGGGTAACAGGGTGGGAGGGACTGTTGTGTGTGTAGCCTTTCTCTGGTGTGTGTTGCGGGGGTGGGGGCCGGTGAAAGTGATTTGATGTGCAGAATATTATTTATTACAAGGTCCTTCTTCCCCGTAAAACTTTGTCCAAGTACCTCATGTACGGTAATCCGCCCGTAAAATATAACCCTGCCCAACTGGCCAATCGCTGATGCCGCCTCTTCCTCTGGACCCACCCGCTGCTACTGAGCTGCCCAATCAGAGCCAAGTCTGCTATCCAGGTGTCTTGGCCAGAGGGGGGCATGTATATGGGCTCCTGTGATGGGCCCCCTTTTGCCTCCCTGTCTTGCTTACATCAGGGGGCCGAGAAGAACACTGTTCTGGAGAGACTTATGTTGAAAAAGCAAAAAGCATTTGGAAAGGGGTGGACTTGCATCATCTCCCTACTTGGGACACCCCAAGAAGAGCTTGTGACAGTGCTGGAGCGTCTGCCCACATGCCCTTGCCCTTTTGAGAACTGTGGGTTGCCTTGTTTGCTACAGACTGTTGGGATCCCCATCTAGGGCGCCAAGACCTCCTAAAAAGTCAATGCGATCACAGTGCCATGCTGTAAAACACTGAATGGGGCCCTCTGCTTAAGCTGTGACGACTAGGAACCCTGCAGAGGAGTCTAGGGTCTGAGCCCCAGGGATTTAATGCTGATGACAGCCCAGCCCATGTATCAACACTTGCTCATCAGATGGACTTTCCTTTGGTCCCTGTTGTCCATGGTGAAGGGCAGCATATTGGTTGCTCCAACTTCTCCTCCATCCCTGGAGGCAGGGACTCATTCATCTACCTGACTGGAACCAGTGTCTCAGCTGGAGTCCCTGAGGAGATGCCACCCACAACTCTCAGAAGAAAAGCATTCTGACCTTGCTGCTGATTGTCTGCCAGGTCCTGGGGATATTCACCTACTACCCCCAGGCTACCTTCATCAGAAGCTCCATGATCCTACTCAGTGAGAGGACCCCCTCCTCAGTTACAGTCAGAGGAGAAAGGGACTCTGGAGTCATCACCTGGATCCAAGTATTGGGTGGTGTTATTGCTGCAGCTTGCCACTGCTGGACATAGGGTCCTGCCTGCCTCTCACGATAAAAGGCAAGGATCATTCCTGCTACTCACAGGCCATCTCATCAGGGACTGCAAGATGATGCCCCTGCAGGGCCAGGACTGATGTCTCTGCCCCTTTTCCCCCCTCTACCCCTCGCTGGGCTGGCCACCGCCAGTGAACTGTCTTGACATCATGGAAACTGGGCAGCGTCCCCCCACACGTTTCCCTCCCGCCCCCCCTGCGCCCCTGGGAGGACTCTGGCAGTGCCGTGCTGACTACCACGCCGTGCGCCCACCTTTTTTGCCAACCCAACCCCCCACCAATTGCACAGCGCCTAGCAGGGAGGGCTCATTCTGATTGGACCGGCGGTTGACTAGATACAGTACACAGTGAGGTGCGATTGGCTGAACTGAAGATCCCAGGTGTGAGATGGTACCTGGAACATTTGTCATATTCCTAGTTTATTTTCTTCTTTATTTTCTTCCTCTTTTTTTAATCTTTTATTTTAATTTTTTTCTTTATCTTTATTTTTCTGGTTTCTTTATTGGATTTATTTATTTGGTTCATGTTTTTCCTGTTTTAATTAAGACCTTTTTTTTTTCTCACTAACTTACCCATCAAGAGCGGCCTGGCTAGGGGTCAGGCTGGCCCTTAACAGAGACCAAGGAGACTTGGTTAGACGACACAAACGGGGCTGGGGGGGGGTGGATGGGGAAAAGGGATTTCATCAAGAGGGTTTGGCCCTACCCTTTAGAAGGGTGGTAGGGTGGTCTTAGTTTTTCCAGAAATAAGCACCTAAATCTAAAAATGCTCTGTCCCTCTTTTATCTCCCCCCTCTTTTTTTTTTTTTGGCCTGTCCATAGTCTTTCTCCCACTGACTGGGACAGAAACTTGCCCCAAAGCTGTCTTCCAGTCCTTGGCAGAGCCCCTAAGGCTCGAGCCCTGGTTGGCGAGGAAACAGTAAGGCTCTCCGGGAGCTACAGTTGGTGGTTGGAAAGTCTGAGAATCTCCCTGGGGATGGTCTGCCCTCCGTAAAAACCTTCCTTTACCAAAAAGACACCTTTTAAGTTCTTTCTGCTGGCACTTGGTTCAGGAGCCTCATCTCCAGTGGGTCTGGTCTACCCTTTTCCACACTGTGGTGGGGGTCTGGGCAACCTGGAAATGACCATCTGCTGTCCAGGCATTTCAAAGGCATTGTCAGTGAGCATCAGGCTGGGCATTGAGGAAGGGAGTAGAGTTGCCTTGTTGAAGTTGCCATCCAAAGTTCATTTTCCTTGTTTCCTCGTGTTTTCCTCAAGTTAGCAAGGAAGGACCTAGGAGGACTAGATCAATGGAGTTCTGGGCACAGCTTGTTGGGCGTGGTGTCCTCTCGACCCATAGAGATGGTAGAAGAGGGCATGACCAACAGGGCTGGAGGGCTACTAAATTCCCATTATAGCTTATTTCTGGTAAAGCTAATACATAGGCGTAGTATGGACTAGATGACTTTTCCCTGCTGTGATATTTGGTTTTATTTTTTTCCTCTAACTTGCATTGATTCTGCTTCGTTTTTGCCGTTTGCCGCTTCTGTTTTGGTCTCTGTCTCTGTGTCTCTCTACCTCTCTCTCTCTCGCTGTCTCTCTCTGTCTCTCTATGTCTTTGGAGCCTATACTAAGACTGCCCCATCTAACCTCCTTCCCCCCTCTCTGTGGGGTGTCTCTCTTTCTCTTTTTTTCCCCGTTTCTTCTCTATACAGAGCTCGCTGCCCAAATCATTCAAGAGGAAGATCTCCGTTGTCTGTAAGTCAGCCCCAAATCCCTGAGAAAGGTCTGGAATAACAAAAAATAGCATTCATTGAGAAGTAGATTCCCATTCTCAGTGACATTCTTGGGTCACCTCCTCCCACCCTGCCTACTCTGCCTAGCAAATGTGCCTCTTCTATGTAGGGTTCCATTTTGAAATGCAGAACTTTAGATAATCTCTGTCATATTTCCCAGTCCCATTTTAATGAGATACACCATGAGGTGTCTCAGACCATTTCCCATTTAGTCTTAGAGGCAGTTTTTCTTTCAGATATCTGGCACTCAACCAGAAGTGAGTTTGAGGGACTCCTATGGAATGCTTACTAGCTTATGCTTTATTCTAAGAGCATCTGAGGAAATGAAAGTCCCTATACCTGAAACAATGTTTTTAACATTTTCCCAATGAGGAACTCTAGATTGCAAGGTATAATAGATGTTTATAACTTAAATATCAATCTGTAGTGGGGAAATTAACTTAAAGGATGACCAGATCACATAATGATTTTCAGTTAATTCTACTTAGATTTTAGTATCCCATAGTCGTCTCGTTTAGTCTGCATTCCCGTGTCATCCTCAGTTTTTCTTCCCCACTACTTCAGATATTACTACCTACAACTAAAAGTTTAAACTGCTAACCAAACTTAAGCTACCCCTCTCTTGTTGTTTTTATAGATTAGTAGTTTCCATCTGTCTGGAAGGGACTACTGCCCTTTTATTATTCACTCTGAAGCCATGGTTTCCCCAATCCCCAAATATGATTTCCTTAAATTAACCTTTTACCAAAACTCCAGCCAAAGGTAACCTGTGGGTGTTATGGTGTGAACTAGCAGAGGTCCTGAGACCATCTAATTGTTGGGTCCTATTTCTTGGGGACAGCAGCTACCAAGGGGGTGCCAGCTGGAAACAGTGACACAGAGGGGGGCCAGCCTAGTCGGAAACGACGTTGGGGAGCCAGCACAGCCACCACACAGAAGAAACCTTCCATCAGTATCACCACTGAGTCACTCAAGGTGAGGTGGGAGGAGCCAGGGAAGGGAGGATAAGACACCTTAAGGTGGGAGTAGGCATGGGCCCAGTGTAACGGGGTGGGGGGTATCTGTGTCCCAGAGCCTCATCCCCGACATCAAACCCCTGGCGGGGCAGGAGGCTGTTGTGGATCTTCATGCTGATGACTCCCGCATCTCTGAGGATGAGACAGAGCGTAATGGCGACGATGGGACCCATGACAAGGGGCTGAAAATATGCCGAACAGTCACTCAGGTAAGGCTCCTGCACCCCAGCACCAGGGGAGGGGCAGTAGACACAGAGCAGGCAACTGAGGAGCTAAAGTAAGTCCTAGGAGGTGACTCTTCATCTGTGCAGAGGGATGGGTTAATTGCTACTTTGAGGGGTGAGACTATCAAATCCAGCTGGCTGCCTGTTGTAAGTAAAGTTTTATTGAAACATCACCACACCAATTCATTTACTCTTGTCTGTGGCTACTTATGTGCCACAACACCGGAGTTGAATAGTTACAACAGAGACTGTATGGCTCACAAAGCCTTAAGAGATTTACTATCTTGACCTGTACAGAAAAAATTTGCCAGCCTGTGCTTTAGTTTTTCTCAAGGCAAAGGTAAGGCACTAATAATCCCAGGATCTGGTGGAGGTGAACTGAATAATGAAATTTGCCCACTGGTAGAGGGAACATGCTAGGTTGGCTCTCATGCTCGCTCTCACTGGGGAACCAGAGGCTGAAAAGAGTATGCTAGTTTGGTATTTAACTCCCTCTGTTTTCTGGTATCTTTATAGGTAGTGCCTGCAGAGGGTCAGGAGAATGGACAGAGGGAAGAAGAGGAAGAAGAGGAACCTGAAGCAGAACCTCCTGTACCTCCCCAAGTGTCAGTAGAGGTGGCCTTGCCCCCACCTGTGGAGCACGAAGTAAAGAAAGGTGGGTGTCACATTGTGAGAGAAATGTATTGCAGCAACCTGACTTCCCAGAGCACTTCATTTGGACCTCTTAAGGCATTTAATGTTTTCTTCGTTTTGTTGTAGTATTTTTCCATATCTGTCATCTCCTCCTAGATATGAAGCTACTTGAGGGCCAGGTTTAATCTTGGAGGTTAGCCTAGACTTTGCTATATCGCTGTGGAATTTTGCACATTATGGCTGCTTAGTAGGGAATCAAAGAAGGGGAATCGTGAGTTATATTGGAGATGAAAGAGCCAGCATTTCTCCTACTGAAGGCTGTTCTTGTGCTCTCTTTGATAGTGACTTTAGGAGATACCTTAACTAGACGTTCCATTAGCCAGCAGAAGTCTGGAGTTTCTATTACAATTGATGACCCCGTCCGAACTGCCCAGGTGCCCTCCCCACCCCGGGGCAAGATCAGCAACATTGTCCATATCTCCAATTTGGTAAGTCATTGGTTCTCACATGTCAGACTTGTTTAGTGGTTAAGAGGTTGAGCTTTGGACTTATACTTCCTTGGTTCAACCTCTAGATCTGCCAGTAACTTACTGACCTTGAGTGAGTTACTTTAAATCTATTTCCTCATCTGAAAAATGGGGAATGGGGGACTATCACCCTGCAGGGTTTTTTTGAGGACTTGCAGAGGGCCTGGCACATACGTCTCCGTTAGCTCTACCACTCTTCTCACATTCTTACTACAGAGTTCCTAACATTGCTGCCCTTACCCAAACACTGAAACTACTCCTGTGACGGTAGCCTGGGGAAACTTAAGACTGCATATGTGGGTGTTGTCTTCTTCAAGATCCTGAAAGGCCATTTTCATTGGCAGGTTCGTCCCTTCACTTTAGGCCAACTGAAGGAATTGTTGGGGCGTACAGGAACCTTGGTGGAAGAGGCTTTCTGGATTGACAAGATCAAATCTCATTGCTTTGTAACGGTGAGGGGAAGAAGCTGATTCTATAGGTTGTGGCATAGATTTACTTTTGTGACCAATGTGAGCAAGTTCAAGGGCGTTGCAGCAAGTGGGAAGGATTGCAGACACACTTTGACCCTCGGTCTTCTCCCTGTTCTCTACCAGTACTCAACAGTAGAGGAAGCCGTTGCCACCCGCACAGCTCTGCATGGGGTCAAATGGCCCCAGTCCAATCCCAAATTCCTTTGTGCTGACTATGCTGAGCAAGATGAGGTAAGAAACTTAGGGAAAGGGAGGAGGGGAGGCCATTATCTACTAGATTCCAGCTGAGATCCTGGCCAAACTTGCAGTCACTGTGATTCTGTTCTTCCTTCTTCCCCACACCCCCGCTTTGGTTCCTTTAGTTGAACTGTGGGACTTCAAACTGTCTGTGTCCCTGATACCTGGGCTCCTTCAGTAGAAGTGATGTCATCTCCATCCTGACTGTCCTATCCCTCCTCTCTGCCCACAGCTGGATTATCATCGGGGCCTCTTGGTGGACCGTCCCTCTGAAACTAAGACAGAGGAGCAGGGGATACCACGGCCTCTGCACCCCCCGCCCCCACCCCCGGTCCAGCCTCCACAGCATCCCCGGGCAGAGCAGCGGGAACAGGAGCGGGCGGTGAGGGAACAGTGGGCAGAGCGGGAACGGGAAATGGAGCGGCGGGAACGAACTCGATCAGAGCGTGAATGGGATCGGGACAAAGTTCGAGAAGGTCCCCGTTCTCGATCACGCTCCCGTGACCGCCGCCGCAAGGAACGAGCAAAGTCTAAAGAAAAGAAGAGTGAGAAGAAAGGTATTTAGCTATGGGGCATGCATGCCCACTAGTAGGTGGGAAAGGATCTAAATGGGATGGGTCAGAGGGTCACGTGCATCAAATCTGATTGACTTCTACCTCAGAGAAAGCCCAAGAGGAACCACCTGCCAAGCTGCTGGACGACCTTTTCCGAAAGACCAAGGCAGCTCCCTGCATCTATTGGCTCCCACTGACTGACAGCCAGGTGAGTGCTTTCCTTTGTGCCCTGCTCAGAATCTCATCAAGGCTTAAGGTCAGTGCCTGGGGAGATTCATGCGGCTGTGAGAGTGAGTAAGCCAGGTTTTGTTAGCTTAGCATAATAGGGGAAGAAACTAATAATCACAGAAAGACAGTTTTAAACAGTTGATGAGTATGCCATAGAGAAACCAAGCCCAAGCGGGTGAAGATGGACTCACAGACAGGAACTGAGTGAGGTGTGTGGGTGTCTGGGAAGCTGGCTGTGCCAACCAAGCGTCTTTCTCGGAACTTGATTTTATAATAGTTAGCTGAGAAATCATGTTTTATAAGCTTACCCATTTCTCTGTGTTTTAAGTTTAGTTTCTTAGTGATAGGACTTTTGGGAATTTTAGGCTTATGTTAGTCAACTAAAGAGAAAAGAAATTTGTTCATATCTAGGGTGATGGTAGCTAGGAAAATAGCAGAGGCCAGGCGTGGATGGTACCAGTACGTGTTGTTTGTATAAAAGTCGAAAACTTGGAGAGAGGCGTTCTGAGAAAGACAGAAGCAGTTGCTGAGCCCCGACCCCCTTTCCTGCTTAACACTGAAGCCAGGAGTACAGGGTCCAGGCACAGATGCACTGATGTGCTCAGGACTGATGCCTGCTGTCTGCCTTTCTTGCCTGGCTACAGATTGTTCAGAAGGAGGCAGAGCGGGCTGAACGGGCCAAGGAGCGGGAGAAGCGGCGAAAGGAGCAAGAAGAAGAAGAGCAGAAGGAGCGGGAGAAGGAAGCTGAGCGGGAACGGAACAGACAACTGGAGCGAGAGAAACGTCGGGAGCACAGCCGAGAGAGGGACAGGGAGAGAGAGAGGGAAAGGGAGCGTGACAGGGGAGACCGAGATCGTGATAGAGAAAGGGACCGGGAGCGAGGCAGGGAGAGGGATCGCAGAGACACCAAGCGCCACAGCAGAAGCCGGAGTCGGAGCACACCTGTGCGGGACCGGGGTGGGCGCCGCTAGCTGGGACAACACCAGGAGAGCTGCAGGTACCAGCCGCTCTGCCCCAAGGGGGTTACAGGCCACAGAGGGATAGGTGTAGTTTCCACCACTCTGGAACCAAGAGTCTTTCACACCACCTGTCCCCACATACCAAATGGAACAGTGGCCACCATCCTTCCCCCCTCAAACACACACCCCTTAACCTGTCTCTTGGGACTTGGCCCTCTCCTCCCTCTCATTTCCTGTTGAGTCTGTGAGAGGCAAGAGCTAGGTTAGGGAAGGAGGTGGTTGGCCAGAGGGGAACAGCCAGGTGCCCCAAACCTCTTTCATTTTTCCTCCATCCTGCTCACCACCTCCCTTGGGTACTCACAGCCTCCTCTTTGGGAACAGCTGGGGCCAGGACTGGGTCACCTATGAGCTGAATCAGCATCTCCTCCTGAGTCCCGGGGCCCCTGCAGTTCCCAGTCTCTTCTGTCCTGCAGCCCTTGCCTCTTGCCCACCGAGTCCCCCGGTTCCACTTTATATCCACCTTTTCCTTTTGTTCAATTTTTATTTTTATTTTTTTTATTATTAAATGATGTGGTCTATGGAAAAAAATAAAAATCTGACTTAGTTTTAAACTGTGAGTGGCTTTCCTCGGGCAGGGCCTGGGTGAGAAGGTGAGTTGAAGAGGATGTCTGTAGCACGGAGCAGGCGTCCTTGCGTTCCACACAGTCGTCTGGGCTGCCTACTGCTTCCTGGAGCAGGGACTTGCACTGTCTTCCATCGCTGCCTTGGCTCTAACGAGCCCAAAGCTGTGGACCTTCTTCACTTGAGGGTGGAGAGGAAGCCCCCTGGGAAATGGAGCCGCCTAATTCCCTGGCGGAACCCCAGCAGGGCTAGGAAGGTCCTTTTCCTGGTCCCCAGTCATGTGCACGATTAGGTTCCAGGCATTTGGGCACCTGCTCGCCACCTTGGAGGTGCTTCCCATAATTGCCACAAGGGGGCGGCAGTCCCTCGCTCTGTTATCCCCTGTACATGAGCTTCCCCAAAAAGGTCCACTCCCCATCTCCGCCCTGCCGCCCATGTCGTACTTCTGTCCCTGACCCGTTCTCTGGGCCCGGGCTGCGGACTCCTGGAACCCTTCTGCCTTCCTTAGGCGCCCCCCAGCACACCTGCTACTGTGCTCTGCACGGACTCCCAAAACGCCGCCGCCTTGAAGCGGGGGTTCCACACCAGGCCCAAAAGCCGGTCCGGGAGCAGGGAGTGGGTCTCTCCGTAATGGGCTCCTAATTCCCCGCCTCACCGCGCGCTCGCCCTTCGTCCGCCGCGGGGGGGTGTGCTGGCCGCCTTGTGCTCCCGGGTACACCCTCCTGCCTGCGCCTCGGAAATGGCCTGGCGCCGTGGCCTGGACGTCCTCCCGCCCGAGTGCCCTGCCGGCGCTGCGGGCATGGCCCGGGAGGGGCGCCGCATCTGTATGCGCCGGGCAGCCCGGGAGCGCCGAGGGGGAGGGCGCGCGGCGCCGCCCCCGCCCCCGCCGCGCGGGCCCGGCTGGCCGGGGAGGGTCGGAGGCTGGGCTCTCCTCTCCCGCGCGGCGCGGAGCCGCCTCGCTCCTCCGCAGGCGGAGCCTCCTTCCCCCGCCCCCTCCGTCTCGCTCCCTTGTTCTCGCCGGGGCCGCTCAGACCTGCAGCGGAGCCGCGGCGCCCGCTCGGATCGGCTCGGGGCTGCGCCCCCGGGAGCCCGCGACGGGGGCGGGCGGGGGCGCTCCCCGCCGACCTGGGCCCCTCGGCAGTGCCAGGTAAGGGCGCCTGCCCCGGAGCCCGGGGTCGGGGATCCGCGGAGGGGCAGCGGGGGGCCCGCAGCCTGCGGGTGTCTTCAGAGCGGTGCGCTCCGGGGCCGGGAGCCCGCTGCCGGCTCCCTTCTCCCGCGCTCTGCCTCTTCTCCTGCCCTCGCACCTCTTTCCCTCTTTTTCCTCTCTCGATTTCTCTTCACCCTTCCTTCTCTCCGCCTGTTTGCCTTTCCTGCCCCTTCCTCTGTCTCCCCAAGCCTTCTCTTTCCTTCTTGTCCGGTCTTTTTCCATCTCCTCTCCCTCTTTGCCTTTTTCTTCCTTCACCTTACACCCTCTCCTGTCTTTCTCTTTTCCCTTTCCCGCTCTCCTTTCCTTCCCCGTTCCCTCTCTGTCTTCTTACCTTCCCGCTATCCTGTTTCCCACTCCTCTAGCCCCTTCCTCCTCTCCTCCTCGTTCGCCTCCCTCTCTGGTCCCCAGCTTCCCTCTGGCTTCCCTCTTCCCTCGGGAGCAAACGGACTGTCAGGTGTATGTCTGCTCTGAGGGAGGTGGAGGGGCGGAAGCACAGCTACCTGAGGGGTCCCCCCCAGGAGGAGAGGAAAAGGAGCAGTGGGAAGGGTCCTCTTCCCAGCTTCCTTCCCGCAGCCCCTTCCTACCCCCGCCACTCCTGGCTTCTCCTTCTCCCAGAATGAAGTTCCGGAGGCCTGGTCTGACACCCCCTACACCCCCCCCACCACCGCAGCTGAGGGCTGCCCCTGCCTGTCCCTAACACATGCTGAAGGGCCCTCTGCCCCAGGTGACCCGTTCCCAAGCCTGGTACTATGACTCCTCCTCTCTGCCTCTCAGACACCAGACTGCCTCCCTGATCTCTTTCATTCAGCCTCTTACTGTCGTTCTGTCTCTGTCTCTCATCCAGTCATCTCTGTCTCTGTCAGACAGTCACTGAGTCTTGGTCTAGCCCTTAATCACACTCTGACCTCTGGGTCTGCTCTGCTCCGCCATTCCCCAATCACCTCACCCTGCCCCCAACCCTGTCCCCTCTTCCTCTAACTCTGGCCCCCAACTCTGTCTCATGAGCCCAGTCCCTCTTCAAGGACTGCAGTTGGCAGTGTGGGCTGGGGGCAGGGTCTGGCAAGGTGGGGCTCCCCGTGGGGGATAGGGACTTTCACAGGCTCTCAACCCTGACTTAGACTGCACTTCTTGTCATCTCTCAGTTTGACCCTAGACACCTTAAGGCCACACCTCCATGAATCTCAACCCCTTAATTCTAAGTCCTTTCTCTGGTAGCTCCAACTCCTCCAGTCTCCTGGTTATATGCCCAACCCGGGAGGACAGGGGCTAGATTTGGGATCGTAAGCCCTCCCAGCATCCCCTCTTCTGTTTTCCTTCCCAGCTTCTCGGAGTTGACTGAGCAGAAATTTATCAGCTTGGAGGGCTGGAGGTGAATACTGGCAGAGCCTGGGTGGAGGGAAGGATCAGTCTGTCTGCTCTCTGTCTTAGTTTGAATTCTGGGCAGTGGGGCGTCTGGTTCCTTAGAGGTCTTGTCTGCAGCATCTAATTTTGGGAGGGGAGGAGGATCAACAGTTTCCTTGGCCCTGAATAGCTACCTGTCCTGCAGGTGTGGATCCATGGGGTAGCCCCAGCGCATCTGCCCCTCCACCCCAGCCAGCTCAATGGGCCACCTGGCCCAGCCCAACCTCAGCACACAGGGCCAGTGAACAGAGCCCTGGCTGGAGTCCAAACATGTGGGGCCTGGTGAGGCTTCTGCTGGCCTGGCTGGGTGGCTGGGGCTGCATGGGGCATCTGGCAGCCCCAGCCCGCGCCTGGGCTGGGTCCCGGGGGCACCCAGGCCCTGCACTGCTGCGGACCCGAAGGAGCTGGGTCTGGAACCAGTTCTTTGTCATTGAGGAATATGCCGGTCCAGAGCCTGTCCTCATTGGCAAGGTAAGGATCAATCCCTCCCATGTCTACTCTGACTCGAGGCCCTTAGGCCCTGCCCTGCAACTTCATCACTTTTGCAATGACCTTTGTCCCTTGAGACTCCCAACACTGTACCCAAACCTAGACTCTTTGACCCTCTGTCCCTGCACTTGGAGCCTCTGCCATCTTTCCTGACCCCTACAGCTGCACTCGGATGTTGATCGGGGAGAGGGCCGCACCAAGTACCTGTTGACCGGGGAGGGGGCAGGTACTGTGTTTGTGATTGACGAGGCCACAGGCAATATCCATGTCACCAAGAGCCTGGACCGGGAGGAGAAGGCACAATATGTGCTACTGGCCCAAGCTGTGGACCGAGCCTCCAACCGGCCCCTGGAGCCGCCATCGGAGTTCATCATCAAAGTACAAGACATCAATGACAATCCACCCATTTTTCCCCTTGGGCCCTACCATGCCACAGTGCCTGAGATGTCTAATGTTGGTGAGCACCCAGCTCTGAATGTCCCAGATCCCGTCTCCTGGAACTCCCTCACCTCTCCGTCCCTTATTGCTGTCTGCCCCAGAACCCACCTTCTTCAATTCAGCCTCCCTCACATCTGGGTCCCCCTCATCTGCTGTCCTTCCCCATCTGGCCTTGCTGCTGCTGAGTGGGGTGCCGGGATCCCCCACAGGGACATCAGTAATCCAGGTGACTGCTCATGATGCCGACGACCCCAGCTATGGGAACAGTGCCAAGCTGGTGTACACCATTCTGGATGGACTGCCTTTCTTCTCTGTGGACCCCCAGACTGGTGAGGATGGAGCTCTGGAGCCCAGTAGGGTAGCCATGGGAACAGACACCCCCTGACCCAGCGTCTGTCCCTAGGAGTGGTGCGGACAGCAATCCCCAACATGGACCGGGAAACACAGGAGGAGTTCTTGGTGGTGATCCAGGCCAAGGACATGGGCGGCCACATGGGGGGGCTGTCGGGCAGCACTACGGTGACCGTCACCCTCAGTGATGTCAACGACAACCCCCCCAAGTTCCCTCAGAGTAAGGGGCCAGTGCTGTCAAATGAGCTATCCTTTGGCCACCCTACCCCTACAGCCTCTGGAGAAGCCTTCCCTCCCCACCCCAACCCCAGCTAGACCCTGGGAGAAGGATGTTCAGGGGGTAGGGAGAAGGGCTGGGGACCACTCTGAATGTGTTTCCCCTCCATCGGCCCCAAGGCCTATATCAGTTCTCTGTGGTGGAGACAGCTGGGCCTGGCACGCTGGTGGGCCGGCTTCGGGCCCAAGACCCAGACCTGGGGGACAACGCCCTCATGGCATACAGCATCCTGGATGGGGAGGGGTCTGAGGCCTTCAGCATCAGCACAGACTCCCAGGGACGAGACGGGCTCCTCACTGTCCGCAAGGTTAGCCTCCTTCCTGCTGACTCGTTTATATCTGCCTCCTGCCCCACCCACTGGGCACATTTCTAACTGTTCTAGAACAGACTCAGGACCCTTCTCTTGGAGCCTCCTCATGGTCATGGTCATGTCCTCACCTTTCAGATGAGGCCCTGGGGCCTAGAAAGGGGAAGGACTGGCTCAGGACATAGAGCAAGTCCACCATGGAGCTGGGGGTAGACCTAGAGTTACTGACTAAGTAATCTGCCTGACCCCTGAGGCGACCAGCCCCTGGTGCCACCTCTCCTCACACGAGGACTGAGCCCTGGATACATTTGGGGAAGGGACTCTTCACCTTCCAAGGGCCTGGGGCCTGCCCTGGTCTCCACGTGCCTCACTCACTCTGTCTCCCCTCACCGTAGCCGCTAGACTTCGAGACTCGTCGCTCCTACTCCTTCCGAGTGGAGGCCACCAACACGCTCATCGACCCAGCCTATCTGCGGCGAGGGCCCTTCAAGGATGTGGCCTCTGTGCGTGTGGTTGTGCAGGATGCCCCAGAGCCCCCTGCCTTTACCCAGGCTGCCTACCTCCTGGCTGTGCCTGAGAACAAGGCTCCTGGTACTCTGGTGGGCCAGATCTCAGCTGCTGACCTGGACTCCCCCGCCAGCCCGATCAGGTGAGCCGACTGTGGGCTGGGGAGGGTGGAGCTTCTGGGAAGGAGCCAGGTGGCAGGTTATTCCCACCCAAGGGTATGTAAATGTGCCCCTTACCTACTGCAGATCACGACCACCTCCCAGCGAAGGTCTCCCTCCCTGCTAACTACTCCCCAACTCTCTCCCCAGCCCTCTGGGTAGGTAATGGTGGCACCTCCCAGCGGCAGAGCAAACAGATGTAACCTCATTAGATAAGTGCATCTCTATTGATCACACCCTAAGTGCTTCACATTTTACCCACTTGATGACATTGAATTCTCACAGCAGCCCTGTGAAGTAGTTGTCATCATCACCAGTTGTTTGAGGGCCACGGGTGGTCACACAGTAAGCGGTAGGACAGCCACTCTTTTTTTTTTTTTTTTGAGACAGAGTCTCACTCTGTTCCCTGGGCTAGAGTGCTGTGGCATCAGCCTAGCTCACAGCAACCTCAAACTCCTGGCTCAAGCGATCTTTCTGCCTCAGCCTCCCGAGTAGCTGGGACTACAGGCATGCGCCACCATGCCTGGCTAATTTTTTCTATATATTTTTAGTTGTCCGATTAATTTCTTTGTATTTTTAGTAGAGACAGGGTCTCTCGCTCTTGCTCAGGCTGGTTTTGAACTCCTGAGCTCAAACAATCCGCCTGCCTCGGCCTCCCAGAGTGCTAGGATTACAGGCGTGAGCCACCGCGCCCAGCCAGGACAGCCACTCTTTCCTGCTCCCTGGCCAGCATCCCCCTCACAGCTCTGTGAGGGAGGTCCTGGTGTTACTCCCACTTTGCAATTGAGTAAACAGAGGTTAAATAATTTGTTGGAGGTCACACAGCCAGTCCAAGGCAGAGCAGGGCTGAAATACAGGTCCCTGGGTCCCCTGGTCCCCAGGACAGGACCCGGAAGCCTGAAAAACAGTAGTGTTTATCCAGCTTCTACCTCTTTCTGTATCTCCTCCTCTGACCCACATGAAACCCAGTGGCCCTGAGTTTTAGGAGAGGTATTTAATGGTGGTGTCCTCCCAGGGACATCTGTCCTTAAAGGGGACTCCATCCTGAACTATTGGTCTGGGCACATAGGGCGGGCTCTGCCCTGAGGAGCCATGAGGCCTAGCAAGGTGACAAGAAGAGAGTTGGCTGGGGCAGCAAGCTCTGCCCCACCCCCAGATGAGCCCCCAGCTCGGCTCTATCTTCCCCAGATACTCCATCCTCCCCCACTCGGACCCAGAGCGCTGCTTCTCTATTGAACCCGAAGATGGCACCATCCGCACAGCCATGCCCCTGGACCGCGAGGCTCGTGTCTGGCACAACCTCACCGTGCTGGCCACAGAGCTCGGTGAGGAGACCTGGGCCCATGAGGTAGTGGCAGCCTCCAGACATGGGGGTGGGGAAGGGTACTCACTGCCATCGCCCATCATAGCCTGAGTCCCTAGACCGGATCCTCACCACCAGGCAGGCTTCCTGGTCCCCTAGGCTGGGCTGGGCACAGTGGGTCTGCCTGAGCATTCTACTGACCCTCAGTTCACTCCCTTACCTGACTTGCCCCAACCCAGATCTTAAATAGCTCCCAACCTGTGCGCTGGCAGACCCTGCCCTGCCCGCTCTCTGTACAGGCTGGAGCTGGGGGCTGGAAAAGAGCTGGGCACCTCCTCTGGGAGCCAAGTGGGAGTGCACTAGCAGCCCCTGTCAGAGAGCCCTCTTGGGAGCCCTGCGGGGACCCACAAGGTAGGGAAGAGGACCCTCGAGGTAGGGGAGGGGCGACAGCTCCTTGTGCAGGCTCCTCTCCTGCCCCGTCAGTCCCCAGCAGTGCGGTTCAGCTGCCTCTGGGCAGCTCTGGCCTGTGGAGACAGGGAGACCTCCCTTCCTTCTGGGAATAGCCCCTGCGGTTGTCGTACTGTATATGAAAGTTGTCATTGTGTATGTGGACGTCTATACATGTCAGTGAAGAGCTGTATGTATGTGTACATGCAGGTATGTGCTCAGGTATGTGTGCAATTCTGTATGTGGGAAAAATATATACACACATATATATTTGTAATTGTCTATAACTGGACATGTATGTGTTTACGGTTGAGTGTATAGAATTGTATTCGTATTTGTGCATATGTGTGAATTGGATGTATATAGCAGTACATACAAGCAGCTATATGTGTTTTGAGTAGGCAGGTGTTTGTGGACAGATAATAATTTATTCCTTATTGTGTATCAGGCATGTGTATCATCCATTTTAAGTACCTAAAATGGACTAATCCATTTAATCATCACCACGACTTTAGAAGGGAAGTATGATGATTTCCCTGTTTGAAAGGAGGAAACTCAGGCAGAGAGAAGTTAAGGAACTTCCCAAGGTCACACAGAGATTACGTGGCGGAGCCATCAGACCCAGTCAGTCAACAGTCTGAGCTGTTACCTCCACCACCGCACCACCTTTCATATGTATTTAATCATATGTGTCTAGGTTTCTGTTTCTGTGTATGCAGCCGGGTGCCACCTGGCAGTGCATATGTATCTACAGTTGTGTGGATGTCCATGCGGATGGCCCTGTGTGTGAGGGAGGTACTTTTATATACAAAGTTCTGTGTTTGCATATGTATTTCCCTCACCGTCTTCTCACCTTCCTGCCAGATCCTGCTCCTACCCCTACCCCAGCATCAACTAGCAGTCCTGGGCCCTTACTACAGTAGAGGAGTGGACCCCATCCCTATCCTGTCTCTGGGGCACCCCAGACCCTTAGCCAGGCAGTCCACTCAGCCTCCCCAGCCCCTTTCATCAGGGCCAGCCAGCTTTCCCCCTGCCTAGGGGAAAGACCAAAGGAATTGGGAGACTCAGCCTAGGAGAGGTGACAGGGGTACACACTCTGCATTCTCTCTTGGATGGCATTGGCAGTGAGAAGCAAGGTAAGGTAATGGTGGGAGTCACCTGATGAAGGGATGAATGAAGATGAGACCTGTGTCTGGCTGTGGTGCCCAGGCTGGCTGGAGCTCTGCACCTTGTAGGTCATGCAGCTCCTCCCTCCCCAAGGTCGACTCTTAAGTGACACTCACGGCTGCACTACAGCCTCCCAGACCTCTGATGAGATGTGTGTGTGTGTGTGTGTGTGTGTGTGTGTGTGTGTCCATCCCACTGGTGCTATGCATGGCCTCTGCATGAACGTGCATTCTATGGGCCCTGGGTATGGGGGGTGACACCGCATTCACTGTGCATATCAAACATCCACTTCATGTATGTTACATTTGTTTTAAAACACTGAGTGTACATTGGATATATGGTATGAATGTGTTTGTATATTCATGGCTGTGGTCTGTCTGCATGCAAACTGTACGCACCCTCTATCTACTTTCACTTATGCTGCATGTGCCCTGCACATGGGTAATTGCACACGTGTATCGCCGGTGCCACATTCCTGTTGGATGTCTGCTGTGTATGACACATTTCTTGGGTACTACACGAATGTCATATGCACTTGATGTTCTTCCATTTATTTCACAACATTGCTTACTACTTGTACATTACATGCATATTTCGTGTGCTGCATGTGGCATCCATGCCCTGCACCATGTATGTGGTGTGTAAACTGTGTGGTGTGTGCATGTGTGGTGTGTATGTGTTGGTGTTCTGGCTTCAGACAGCTCTGCACAGGCCTCCCGAGTGCAAGTGGCCATCCAGACCCTGGATGAAAATGACAATGCCCCCCAGCTGGCTGAGCCCTATGACACCTTTGTGTGTGATTCTGCAGCCCCTGGCCAGGTGAGCAGCTGTAGCAGAGGGGTTGGGACCTCAAGGCCTTGTATGGAGCGGCCCACTCCATACAAGGCCTCCATTCTTCCTCCCAGCTGATTCAGGTCATCCGGGCCCTGGACAGAGATGAAGATGGCAACAGTAGTCATGTCTCCTTTCAAGGTCCTCTGGGCCCTGATGCCAACTTTACTCTCCGAGATAACCGAGGTGGGTGGCCTCCAACTGTTGTTACCCACCTCACGGTTCTTGGTCCACAAGGCTTTATAGGGGGGAGCTTTTGCTCAAACAAAAGGGAGACAGTGCTGGTTAGGGAGCAACCAGACTGGCTCTCTGAACAAAGGGCTGGGGAACTTTTAAAGGGTAAAAGAGAAAGTTTGATGCCAACATTGAAATCATAACATGTAGAGGCAGAGTTTTATTGGCAGCTGCCCATCTGGCCATCATGCTTCTTCATACATTGCATGTCTCATTAGCATGTTAAATCTCCACCTTTGGGTGTGATTTTTAGCATTAAACTAAGGCAGAGGTCTATGAGTGGTCAACTTTGGGCTTCATCTTGGCAGTAACCAGTTTGTGCTGCCTTTGACTGGGGCTGGCAGAGCCCTGCTCCGATGGTTGCTATGTCCTGTTAAAGAAAGCAGAACTACTTTCTATTGAAGCTGGGTGTTAATCATTTCCAAAGCTTTTGTTCCGTATCATAAGCAGACTTAAGCTTTGGCTCAAGGCTCAGGCAGGTAGCCAAAGTCCACCAACCTATACTATCTCACTACGACCATGCCCTCGCCTGCGTCCCTCCTCTCCTCCTCCACCACCCCCAGCCCAGCCTGCCTAACCCCTGCCCCACCTGCCTGGGCCTTCCACCCAACAGAAGGTAGGTGTGGATTTACACTCGCTTGGTTGCTCTTTGCAAACCTTCCCCATGGGAGGCTGGCTCTGTGGGTGGGACTGACCCTACCGGGAAGGTGTCCCAAAAGGTGCTCCAACATCTTCCCTCTCCCACAGATGGCTCTGCCAGCCTGCTGCTGCCCTCCCGCCCCGCTCCACCCCGCCAGGCCCCCTACCTGGTTCCCATAGAACTGTGGGACTGGGGGCAACCCGTACTGAGCAGCACTGCCACCGTGACTGTCAGCGTGTGCCGCTGCCGGCCTGATGGTTCTGTGGCATCTTGCCGGCCCGAGGCTCAGCTCTCAGCCACTGGGCTCAGCACCGGTGCCCTGCTTGCCATCGTCACCTGTGTGGGTGCCCTGCTTGGTGAGTCAGGCCATGGCGGGACACAGGTGTGGGATCTGGGCCTGCAGGGGTGTGGAGAAGAACCAGGACCCTGGGCATAAGGAAATTCACCCTAGAACTTGAAGGACCCTCATGCCTGGACTTCCCCACCACCTGACACATCCAAGAGAAAAGCTCGGGCCTCATATTCCTGAGCCAATCCGTAATGACAGTAACAAGCCATAAAAAGTATTTATTGAGCCCCTACTCTGTGCCAAGTACGGTGCTGGGTACATCACTTGTGGTCTTTCATTTTATCTTGTCAACAACCCTAAGAGGTAAGTATGTTTTCCACACAAGTAAACCAAGGGTTCAGAGAAGTTAAGCAACTTCCTATTGTCACACAGCGAGTAAGGGATGAAGTCAGGATTCAAAGCAAGGTTTGCCAGATGTCAAAACTAGGGCTCGCAGCCTCTTTGGCCACACTGCCTCCTCTATCGCCTGTTTGGTCCGCGGGTCAGCATTGAGACAGGCGCCCTGGCCGTGCCTGCTCAGCGGCCTGTGTGCCCCGCATTTGTCACGCAGCCCTGGTGGTGCTCTTCGTGGCCTTGCGGCGGCAGAAGCAGGAAGCATTGATGGTACTGGAGGAGGAGGATGTCCGTGAGAACATCATCACCTATGACGACGAGGGCGGCGGCGAGGAGGACACCGAGGCCTTCGACATCACAGCCCTGCAGAACCCCGATGGGGCGGCTCCGCCGGCGCCTGGGGCCCCCACGCGCCGCGATGTGCTGCCCCGGGCCCGGGCGCCGCGCCAGCCCAGGCCATCCGGCCCTGCCGATGTGGCCCAGCTCCTGGCACTGCGGCTCCGCGAGGCGGACGAGGACCCCAGCGTGCCCCCTTACGACTCGGTGCAGGTGTACGGCTACGAGGGCCGGGGCTCCTCCTGCGGCTCCCTCAGCTCCTTGGGCTCCTGCAGCGAAGCCGGTGGCGCTCCTGGCCCCGCAGAGCCTCTGGACGACTGGGGTCCACTCTTCCGCACCCTGGCAGAGCTGTATGGGGCCAAGGAGCCCCCGGGCCCCTGAGCACCGTGGAGGGGCAGGGGCACAGGTCCTCTGAGTGAGCCCCACAGGGTCTAGGCAGGCGGCAGCAGCCCAGGGGCCCAGGCCTCCTCCCTGTCCCTGTGTCCTTCCTTCCCCAGGGCACCCTAGCTCTTCCCTCCTTGTCCTCTTGAGTCTGTTTGTCTCTCTCCAGGGATCCTTGTCTCTGTCTGTGACACTGTCCTGCTCTGGGTTTTGTGCTCTGACCCTGAGCCTGCGTCCTCTCACTGTGATTCCTCTCTGTTCTCTGTGGCTGTTTGTCTCTGCAATTGGAAATTTGTCTCTCTCTCTCTCTCACTCTCACACACACACACGCACATGCTCTGTCTCCCTTGCCCACACACATGCTCTGTTTCTGTCTCCTGCCCACATCTCCCTTCCTTCGCTGGGTCCCTGTGACTGGCTTTTTGGTTTTATTCTGTTGTCCATCCCAAAAATCAAGAGAAACTTCCAGCACTGCTGCCCGCCCTCCCACAGGGGATACTCTCTGCCCCAGGTCAGTGCCTCCAGACTGTGGGGCCAGGGGTGGCTGAAGCCCTCCCCCACTCACTGCCTCTGACCAGCTCTCCTGTCCTTACAGACCTGCCCGCATGGTTCCATCCATCACTCATGGCCTCATCCTGGCTCCACTGGCCTCCAGCAAGGAGAGGGAGCCAGCCGCCTCCCAGGGCAAGAGCTCCAGCCTCCCACGTGGCCGCCTCCCTGGAGCTCTGCCCAGCTGTCAGCTGCCCTGGGCATCCCAGCTCTGGGCATTGTCTTGTGTGCTTCCCAGGCCCCGGGGGGAAGCAAGGAAGGAAAGGGGGAGACAGCTGGGGAAGGGGAAAGAGGGAGGAAGGGGAGGGGCCTCCATCTCTAATTTCATAATAAACAAACACTTTATTTTGTAAAGCTGGAGCCCTGCTTCTGTTTCTGCACTCAGGTTTCTGTACAGAGCTTCGTTGTGAAGGGTGGGAGGAGAGCCCTATCCCCTCCCTGCTCATTCTCCTTTCTCCTTGGGGGAAAGCCACTTCAAGTCCCTCTAGAGGAGGATTTGGGGAGTCAGGAAGTGACAGCTCTGTGCCCCACTCCCACCAGCAACTCTCTGGGTTCCCTGTTGGTCTCACACTGTCCAAGGAGAGTAAGATGTGGGGATTGGCCAGAGGGGAGGATGGGCAGGAGAAATAGAGGGCGAGAGCTACTGAGAAGAGAGGAGGAGATGACAGACTAAGAAGAGGGGCTTCCAGGAAAATAATGTGGGCAGTAGGCAGCAGAGGGAGGCAAGCCAGCCTTTCCTGGGGCCTGTAGTGCCAACTGGGGAAAGGGTGGGCCAGGGTCAGATGGTCACGTTGAATCTGGGCCTGCAGTCCCCCCCTTTGTTCTCCCCCAGTCCACGGTCTTAGTCTTTGTGGAGCACAAAGGAGGAGGGAGAGGGACCAGGGAGGCACCTGTTAAGGGGCAGAATCAAAGTCAACTGTGGCGGGAGATGAGCAGGAACTGCCAGCTTCTCCCAATGTCCACTCCCTGATGCAGAGAAAGGATCTGCCCAGGAACCAGCATAAGAACCCAGGCCTCGTAGCTCCAGGCAGTGCTCCTAGAGGCACGAAGCAAGTGGGTGGCTTAGGAAGTGGGGGGTGCTGGCAATTGGGGAAAGCTGCTTCAATGTGCATATTCCTTCTGTCACACCTTCCATGCCTGCTTGATTAGGGCAACCAGGTGGTGGGGGAACAAGCACACGCTTTACTTTTCCAAAGGCTGGAACCCTGGACCCCTAACAGCCCAAGAGCCTGTGCAAGGCCTCAGGAAACTAGAAGAAGGCAGCATCCCAAGCAAGGCATCAGAGGGGACAAGGTCTTCTGACTCAGAGCAGGAAGGGCAAGATCTCTGCCCCTTTGGTCTCACCCTGATTCTACATCAAACCTTCAGGGATTATTGGAGAGATGGAGGAAATGATCCGAGCCACGCTTAGGTAGGGAGGAGTGCATTGGAATGGGATGCTGACCTTGGCCTGCCCAGCCCTCCTTAACACCCTCCTGGGGTCCTCCCCCAGCTCATTAAAAACTTAGAGGAAAATAACAGAGCATAGGACAACAGGCTTGTCAGCAAGACCCATGGGCTCACCTCTGGTCTCAAACACTTCATCCTCTGGAAGGCAGAAGCTGTC
Source organism: Avahi laniger (assembly GCA_963575035.1). Classification (NCBI taxonomy): domain Eukaryota; kingdom Metazoa; phylum Chordata; class Mammalia; order Primates; family Indriidae; genus Avahi; species Avahi laniger. Next base: position 22,181 of record CAUYSK010028416.1, on the reverse strand, counting down.
AAGGGAGGGAGATGGGCAGGACTGTGGAAAGAAGGGAGAGGGGAAAGGAGAGGAGATGCAAGGAGATGCAAGACGGGGCTCCCCCTCCGGTTCTGCCCTCTGAGTCTGGGTTCAATCCTCCTTCTCCAGTTTGGGGCGGGGGGCACAGAGCACCTCAGGGGCAGGGAGCTGCCAACAGTTCCCAGTGCCCCTGCCTGGGCTCAGGTGGCAGTTCCACGCTCTGGGCCACTCCTCCCTCCCTGAGAGCCTCAGGATAGGATTGGGAGGATGAGGAATTGGAGAACTGGTGCAGTGAGTCCTGCCCCCACTTCCTCTTTACTCTGGATCACAGCCCCAAAAGAAGTGACAAGGCCTGGCATTCTTCCCATAAGATGCTGCTGTCCTTATTCAGGTGCTGTTCTTTTCTGTAAGTCTGTTTTCTGTCTCCGCACACAGCAACTACATCACCTGCCACACACACATGCACACACCCATCCTGTATCACTCTACACCTGGACACAAGACCCACCTGCAACTGTGGCACGAATACGCACCCTTTCATGCCTACACCAAACACTGGAAGCCTGTGCCGAAGCTGCCCCTGCACATGGGCTCCTCCAGGGGGACACAGCAGACCTCTGGTTATGGGTCCCAGAGTTCCACATCTCCTCCCCTGAGGCTGGGGAGTGGCCAAGGGGTGAAGAGGGCTGCTGTGGAAGCCGTCAACCAGATTCCTTGACTATGGCTTGAAGGCCATTCCTCTTGTATTGGGCACATTTCTGTGGTCCTCTTTCTCACCACAATTCCACCTGCCCCCCCACTCTGTCCTCTTTCTCACCACAATTCCACCTGCCCCCCCATTGCTGTCCTTTCTGGGGCTGGCTCCAGGACCTTTCCTTCCTCCTCCCCAGTCAGGCCTTCAGGGTCAGAGTCTGGAAGCCTCCTCCTGTCTGGCCAGCTCCTGCTAGAGGAATTCTTAGCCTGGGGTGCAGGGTTAGGGCTCAGGGCCCAGGCTGGAGGTAGGAGAAAGGGTTCCAGGAGGGAGGACAAGTGGCTGTTATTCTTGGGACTGGGATGTGGGATGAGAGAACAGAAGCTTCAGTAACCTTTCTTCAGGCCCCATCTCCTAGTGTTTTCTCTCCCGCGGGGCCTGGGGAGAGAGGGCGGTGGCCCTCCTGGAGCTCTCAGCTGAGATCTCCAAGTCAGGGCTTCCAGGGGAGCTGGAGTGGGGACCGAAGGGGCAGGAGACTGTTCCCCTTGGCACAGCCACTTCCATCTCCTCTTCTTTCTCCAGAGGCAGCATGAGGAAGGGGAGGCTGGAAAGAAGGCAAGGGAAGAAAGGAGGCGGGCACGGCTGGCAGTGGAACCCAGGCCCAGAGGGCTGAAGAGCCAGGATGTGCTGTGGGGGCTGCCCTGATCTCACCCCTGCAGGCCCTCAGGGTTCACTCACCCCTGGCTACCAGGCAGGGGCTTGGCCCAGCTACTCTCCCCCGCCACATCTCTCCCCAGAAGCCTGCAGGGAAGGAGGAAAGGCAGGGCAGGGGGCCTGGGAGGAGCTGTGCTGAGTCAGCGCAGGCCCTGGTGGGGAAGGCCTGTGTGTCTAAGCCTCCTCTCTGCCACTTACCGTGTGACCCAGGCAAGTCACATAACACTTTGAACCTGATTCCTCTTCTATAAAGTGAGGAAGGATCATTTTTACCTCAAAGGGCTGTCACGAAAACTGCCATCAGTAAAGGAATAATCATTCTCGTCATTATAGTCAAGGCAGAGGAGGCAAGATGAGACAAGCCCACCACACCAAGAGGCGTCCATCACTGTACCCGGCTGGGCCACCATCCCCTCCTCATCCTGAGAGGGGCCGCTCCCTCCCCGCCACCCCACCTCACCAACGTGAGAAAGCCACCAGGAGAAAGCGACGCTGCCATAAAGGCCCCAAACTAAGAGAGACTGGGGATGGGATGGAAAAAAGCAGAAAAGAAGATGGCAAGAAAAGAGGGTCTAGCACCTAGTGCGGCATCTGGCATGCAGCAGGCACACTGCAAGTGTTTGCTGGAAGACGGACGTGGTGCCCAGAAGGAGGCTGGCCCAACCCATGGGGTGTCAACAAAGAGCCATCAATAGCTCTGGGAGGCAGAAAGGATGGAGACTTGGAACAAATGAAGCTGGCAACTCATCCGGGCTGGAGACAGGTGCTGTGAGGCTGCTCCCAGAGGGGCCCACCCTTGCTGTCCCTCTCCCACCCACTCCCTGGGCCTGGATCTCCTCAAGTCCTGGTGCTTCTCACAGCGTCTCAGTCCCTGCTGGCATCCTGGAGTCTCCTGGTGTCGCCTCCCTGTCTCCGGCAGAGAGTTCTCCATCTTCCCCAGCTCTGTGGGTAGTGGCAGGCTCAGGATGGGCCTGGCTGGCCTCCTCCTCTGGCTCTGACTCCGGCTCCCGGAGCTTCTGCAGCTCCGTGTACAGCACACAGGCATCGTTGCGTGACACATACTCCCATCCGCTCTCCCGCACATGGAAAAGGTCAACAGAACCCCCTGAATAGGCATCTCGGTGGGTGGCGTGGGCCACAGCGCATCGAGCCAGGGCGTAGGCTTCCTGGGTGGTCATGTCATAGCGGTAGCCACGGTCTAGCACACCATAGGCATAGGGAGATCCAGAGCCCACTGAGAAGATGTTCCCCTGCAGGCGGGTGCCATTACTGTAGACATAGAAGAGGGCAGGACCGGAGCAGTCCCAGCCACACAGAGCAGTGGCCACACACAGATCCAGCCCCCGGTAGCGGGACATCATGGCTGACAAGAGCTTGGCAGCACTAGCCACGCTGGGTAGCTGACCCTCCCTCAGTGCCCGAAGCCGAAGCTCCCGCTGTAACACCCGATACCATGTGGCACAGTCGGCAGAGGTGCCAGAGGTGGTACCCAGGAGATGCCGGTGCACAGGGATGACCTTGCATGAGGTTGGACAGGCCACGTAGCTGCCACAGGAGGAACGTGTGTCGGCTGCGGCTATGACTCCATGACGGAAGCGGAAGGCCAGGGTGGTGGTGCCGTGGGCCAGCCGGGGGCCATGGGTCAGCAGGAAGGCTTGAGGGTCACAGCCCCGGGGCACAGCCCAGCCGCCAGACTGGGGCAGGTGAGGTGATGGTCTCTCAGTATCAGGCGCCTGCCACTTGCACACATCCTGCAGAGCCATCGCCGGGGCTGAGCGAAGGTTGCAAGAAGCAAGGCAGGGATTTGTGGGCTGGGGTCAGGTGGGGGAGAGGGACGCTATGGAGAAGCTGGGCTGCAGCCAGAACCAGTGAGAATGGCATGTGAGCTGATGCTTCATTTCTGCCAACCCCAAACCAGGCCCTGGGATTGGCTGAGGGAGCAGCCCCCTCCTCCTCAGAGGACTGCTGAGGAGGGACAGGATGACGCCAGGGGAGTCCCCAGCACCAGAAAGACGCTGCCTCATCAGTCAGACCTTCACTTTCTGTCGCCCATGATGCATCTGAGAGTCACCCAGAGAGTCTCCTGTCTGTCATCCTCCAGCTCTCTGGAGTGGGGTGGGGGCTGGGGCAGCTCAAAGGAAAGCAGGCACAGTGGAAGGAGCAGGGCTGGGTTCCCTTGTGTTTCCTACGCAGGACACTGGGCATTCAAAGACAGAGGAGGCCCTTCCCTGGCCTGAGGGCGCTCCCGGCCTGAGGAGGAGGTAAAGGCAATTTGGTGCTCTGCCGCAGTAATAGAGAGTGCTGCAAACCCTCGGGGCAGGACCCTCAGAGGGGTGAGAGAAGGAAATTCTGAGGCTCAGCTAACACTTTCAACTTATGGGCAAGATGGGGAAAGAAAAATGGACTGAGGCAAGGGCAAAGAGAAAAGAGCAACAGAGTTTTGTGTGGGGGAAAGCAGAAAGAGGCTCAGATACCTTCCAGAAAGGCGGATTACTGAGTGAGGGAAACTAGAATCTGGAGCACTCTTTTTCCTCTGCTTTCTGGATAAATATGTCCTCTATCTGCATACAGAGACGGCTTTCCTGACAGTTCTCTGGCAGCATAGCTTCTTTGACTTATTAAAGTCCTGAGGATGTAGCTGAAAGGATCTAGTGGCCCTCTCTCTTCCAGTCTCTCTTCTGCCCAGTAGTTTACAACGGCAAGAGAGCTGTTTGTATTAATATTAATAGTACCAGGGCAGGAGAAACGACTGACCTTGACCCCATAACATTGAGTCTGAGTTTTACACCAACCAGGGGTGGTCTAAGGGTGGGCTTGGAGGACCCTGATAGCTGGCCCTTAACAGACCCCACACAAAGGAAAGAGCCTGGATCCTACAGACATCATGAGGGTGGGGCTGTGCCATCATAGTTTCCTGGGACCTCAGTAGAAAGGGCAAGTGTAAACATGTCACTAGAGGACTGGAGAAACAAGAAGGGCATGCTAAGGTCCAACCAGTCCTTCTCCCTTCCTTTGTGTAAGACCACCTGGGAATATTACTGAAGACAAAAGAATATGTCCTTTTTCTAAAGACTAAATCTTAGACTCTATATAGAGATGGATTGCCACCTCTCTAGGCCGGACCATTATTAAGTCAAGTCTGGACAGTTGAATGTCCTCCTAATCGGCCACCCTCCAGACTCCCACCCTAATCTCATCCTCCCTATGGACATGTTTTTCTAAGGCACCACTCAAATCCTCTGTCTCTTTTGCTAAGAAACCTTGAAGGGCTACAAGATAAAATCAAAACTACCTCTTCTGCCTCAAGCTGGTATTTAAGGCCTGCTATAGTTGAATTCAAATCCATCCATCATGACCTCTTTTCACTCTATTCCTAACACATTTCCCACCTTCCTTTCACCTATTTGAATCTTATCCCACAAAATCCCGCTTGAGTACTGCCTATTGTGAAAATCCTTCCCAAGTATGAGCTGAGAAAGGAGAGGCTGTGGGTGTGAGGAGCAATGAGACCCAACTGTTATTTAGAGAAATGAATCCAGACTTCCTTGACAAAGCCATCCTGGACCCTCGACCTCTTCCCGGTCTACACAGACCTCCTACCCAACCTCTGAACTACAGCACTTATCTTTTGTACTTCTCCTTTGTGAGGTCTCCATGAGTAGGGACCTTGGAGCAAAGAACTAATTCAGGTAGGTTGGAAATAGGCCATGGAAAGCTTTGAATGCCATGCTGAGTAGCTTGAACTTTAAAGAAAATTTTTAGGCAGGTTAAGTGTTAACGTTAAAATGCTACTTTAGGAAAATCAATCTGATGCTGTGCGTAATGAATTAGAGTGATAGTTTAGGTCCAGAAAATCAGTTAGAATATTTCAGCCATTCAGCTATGAGGAAATGAGAAGCCAAAGGTGGTATCAGTTGCAATGAAAAAGAATGTGAGAAACATTGCAGAGGAAGAATCAACAGAATCTGGCAACCCACTGGATGTGGAGGAAAACAGGAGTGTCAAAGATGATCCAGGGCTTTAAGCCTCTGTGCCTGGAAGAACATTGTTGTCATTCTTTCATGTTCATTCGGCAGATATGTATTAAGCGGGCAGTGGCCACAGAGATGAATGGTAGAGAAATATGTCTTTAAAAGCTCACAATCTGGTAGGAGATAAATGTACTGTTCTAACCAGATAAAATGTGAAAGTGCCTTAAGGAGGTACAAATGCTATTAGTGCAGAGTGAAAGAACCACTAAAAGCCAGAAGGAGGACTAGTTGCATTGCAGGGGTGAATGCAAAATCATATGTGCTCAGTAGACAGAGGCACTCTACATTTCCACGCCATCCAAGTGTGAGACACAGATAAAGATCTCCTGCTTCATTACATTCTGATGATTGGGCTTGGAAAGGGTTGTCAAATTTCAGCATTAAAAATACAGCCATGCAGAGTCTGCTGAAGGAGAGGAGGGGCTGAATGGGGCATCTCAGGAAAGCGTAATTCTGATGTTGATAGATGTTGCCGTTGGAATCCAACAAGGAAGACCAGACACTGACTTCATAGAACCATAAACCAGGAGGCAACATTTCATACATATGCCCACTTTCTGACTTGTTGTAGTTCCCAAAAGAGTTAAAAAATGAAGGAGGGAGGAAGAGGCAATGAAATATAGCACATTGCTGAATAAAGAGCATTGTCTTAGCAAGCTGAATTTAGAGAATCTCTTGGTACATCTTTATGGAGCCTCAACTCTCCTCCAGGCTCTTGGGGCTGGTAAATTACTATTGACTCAATTATTCAGGTGCTGAATTGAGAATCCAGTTTGTGGATTAACTGGGTCCTTTGTTTTTCCTTCTTTATTCTTCTATCCGCCTTTTAGGCAATTCATTACTTATTATAATTTCCACCAGGCGGTGGGAGAAAAGAGAATGAATATTGAATCTTAAAAACTGATTCGTTAAAGAATGGCTGTGGTGTGGCAACTAACAAAAACTATAGCACTTTAGTTTGTTGAGCTTTTCACCACAAATTACTGTGGTTTAACAATATCGTAGGGAAATGGCCTCAGAGTAGATCATCAGTTTACCCAAACTTAGAGGGTACCCTTAAACAAAATGGCAACCTCAGGCGCGTTAACAGGGTGCTGAGGCAGGAGAGATGTAACGCGTTGCTTGGATATCAGGCTGGGCGGGAACAACTTACCACTAAAGGTTCAGAAAAGATTTTCAACCAGTCACGCCCTTCTCAAAGATGGCCGAACCCACTTCCCTCACGCAACATGGGCGATTCCAATCACTTCCTATGAATTTGAGGTCGATCTGAGCCAGTACTGCTTGCAAGACCAAAGTCAATATGGCAGCTACATTCTTTTGGAATTTAAGAGTAGTGAAGCCATGTATTTTTTTTTTTCTGTCAGTGAAAACGGTTCCTTGCCTCTGGCTCTTGTTTTTGGAGGCGTGGTTGCCAGGAGTCAAAATGACGCCACCTTGGAATAGATTTAATAGGAAGTGAAGCTGTGAGGGCGGGGCGTTGCCCGGCCTATCTTTGCTAGATGTTCTCGGAGTTATTTCCGTTTGCCCTCAGTAGACATGGCGCTGGCCAGCGTGTTGGAGAGCTCGCTACCGGTGAACCAGCACGGGTTTTTCGGACTCGGGGGTCGTGCAGATCTGCTGGATCTGGGCCCAGGGAGTCCCAGTGATGGGCTGAGCCTGGTCGCGCCCAGCTGGGGTGTCCCAGAGGAGCCGGGAATCGAAATGCTTCATGGAACCACCACTTTGGCCTTCAAGGTGCGGATCCAGCAGTCCAAACACCCGCGCCTTTCCTGGCCTCTCAGCCGGACCGGAGTCCGCGGTGGTCGTAGCCACCAAGCCGAGGCAGAGGCTCAGTCTCCCCTCGTCCGGACCCTATAGCGGTTTCGCTGTCTCATCACCCCGGGAGGCCTCGGTCCTTGCTCTGGCCGGAGAGCGGGGCGGTGGGATGGTTGTAAGTGGGGGAAAGAACCCGAGGCAGCTTGGTGACCCCAGGTTGTACCTGTCCAGGAACTTCCAGCTGGGAAAGGGGAGAGGCGGTAACAATGAACCTTGGCAGAGGGAAGGCTGTTGTAACTATTCACTGGGCGGCCTTCTAGGCAAGGGTAACCGAAGTTCTGTGGCATGGGGAGGAATGCTTGGTGAGCGCTGTATGTACTTGGGGTTGTACTAAAAGCCAGACAATTGGGGTTCCTGGCCCAGCTCTGCAATAACTAGCTCTAGATCTTGGGCAATTCGCTCTCACTGAACCTGTTTCCCGATCTATAACATAATTTTAGTACTGTTGATACCCATGTCAAGGGATTGAGGTGACTCTCAAGTGACATTAATACGTGGGAAAGTACTCTGTGAAGTATAAAAGGACAGAGAAAGAGATGTGCTGGGTTGCACTGGTGCAAAAAGAAATGTCAATGTTTTTGTGGTCTGATGTGATTTGTGGCCTGTTTTGTGCTTTCATCTGATCTTAACAGTTCCGCCACGGAGTCATAGTTGCCGCCGACTCCAGGGCTACAGCAGGTGCTTACATTGCCTCCCAGACGGTGAAGAAGGTGATAGAAATCAACCCCTACCTGCTGGGCACCATGGCTGGGGGTGCAGCGGATTGCAGCTTCTGGGAGCGGCTGTTGGCTCGGCAATGTCGAATCTACGAGCTTCGAAACAAGGAACGCATCTCGGTAGCAGCTGCCTCCAAACTGCTTGCCAACATGGTGTATCAGTACAAAGGCATGGGGCTGTCCATGGGCACCATGATCTGTGGCTGGGATAAGAGAGGCCCTGGTAAGATAAGCTACAACCACATAATCCTTGGGCTAACACTGCAGAAAGGAGGGGTTGGATGGAGAGATGGATGAAAGGGCTTTGTGTCAGTGCTGAGGATATGTTGATTAGGTTCTTAGCCCTTCCTTCTCTTTATTCAACTCTTTTTCCTACTGTGGTGTAGGAAAAGGAATAGAATTAGACCAGCTGTGTTACTGACTACCTCTGTGACCTTAGACGGGTGCTTATTTTCTCAGCCTTTTGTTTCTTCATCAGCTACATTGGTTAAGTGAGGTAAATGTAAAGCAACTAGTACAGTGTCTGGCACACAATATTTTTCCTTCTGTCTTCTCTCCCTTAAAATTATAAGACCTAAAAGGAATTGTATTTGAGAATTAAATTGGATAATAGACATAAAACTCTAGCCAGTGCTAAGAGAAATATATAATGTAAGCCACACATGTAATTTAAAAATTTTCTCATAGCTGAGCACGGTGGTATACACCTGTAGTCCCAGCTCCTCATTCACTTGAGCCCAGGAGTTGGAGGCCAGCCTGGGAAATATAGCCAGACCTTGTCTCTTAAAAAAAAAAAGAAAGAAAGAGAGAAAGTAGAAAAAATTTCTCATGGATTTTTAAATTTTTTTTTTATTTTTGGGACAGAGTCTCACTCTGTTATCCGGGCGATAGTACCATGGCGTCAGCCTAGTTCACAACAACCTCAAACTCGGTCCTCCTGCCTCAGCCTCCTGAGTGGGTGGGATTACAGGAATATGCCACCACCGCCATGCCCAGCTAATGTTTTCTATTTTTAGTAAAAATGGGGTCTTGCTCTTGCTCAGGCTAGTCTCGAACTCCTGAGCTCAAGCAATCCTCCTGCCTCGGCCTCCCAGAGTGCTAAGATTACAGGCATGAGCCACCATGCTCAGCCTCTCATGGATATATTTAAAAAATAAAAAGAAACAGCTAAAATTAGTTTTAGGAATTCACTGAATCCAATATGTGGCAGTAGTACTATTCCAAGTGCTCAGTAGCCATATGGCTAGTGGCTACTGTATTGGACAATAAGGTTCTAATATATGGTAGTCACTCCAAAGTTAATCATTTCTCCTCCCTTTTTCCTTCAGAGAGTCTTTGGCCTAGAAGGGGCCTTTTGGGCTTCTCTCCTTTCTTTCCTTCCTGGATATAGTCACCTTGACAATCACCCTTGATCCTATTCTGTCATTTCTGAAAAGAAATTCCTTAGTCTATTTTCCTTTCCAGTATTTAAGAAACTTGCCAGGAAGTTCAGTCTTACACTTGATGTTGTTTCTTCTTCAGCCCATTTTGAATTATCTTTTTGGTAAAGCTAGACTACAGCTAGTCACTTTCTGTATGATTTTCCCTTCTGAATGCTCAAAAATACTTATTCTTTCCTCCTGTTTTTTTTTTTTTTTTTTTGACACAGTCTCACTCTGTTGCCCGGACTAGGGTGCCATGGCGTCAGCCTAGCTCACAGCAACCTCAAACTCCTGGGCTCAAGCAATCCTTCTGCCTCAGCCTCCCAAGTAGCTGGGACTACCGGCATGTGCCACCATGCCCGGCTAATTTTTTCTATATATATATATATATATATATATATATATATATATATATATATTTTTTTTTTTTTAGTTGTCCAGATCATTTCTTTCTATTTTTTAGTAGAGACGGGGTCTCGCTCTTGCTCAGAGCTGGTCTCGAACTCCTGACCTTGAGCGATCCACCCTCCTCGACCTCCCAGAGTGCTAGGATTACAGGCATGAGCCACTGTGCCTGGCCAAATGCTTTCTTGATTGCTAGCTAGCTGAATGACAGATTGGTGATAGATAGATGATAGATAGATACAGATATTCATGATAGATGATAGGTAAATAGCAGAAACAAAACAACAAAATCCAATTTATTCTATCTGCAATATATATCTTCCTCATTACTTGCTGTTCAGTAGCAGAGACAGTTATAGTTAATGGGAAAATAGCTTTTCTTTCTCTTATTCTCAGCAGCAAATGTACAGTAAAGTCATCCTGTATATTTTTTTGACTATCTTTCCTTCTTACTCCACCTCTTCCATGGCACAGTCACCCTAAGGGATATATTTGGTTATATCTTTTTAGTGTTTCAGTAAATGAACTTAGAACTGTAACTCAGATTCTGACGGTCTATCAACCAAAACCAATGTTGCTTTTCAAATAAAATTATCCATTTTTTTCTTATTCTTTATTTTAAAACTCATCGAAGAAATTGGATATAATATTAATATATCCCATCAAGTTTAAGTGCTCTCTTTAAGTCCACTTGAATGCAAATGTCAGGTTATAGCTCCGTATTTATAATAGTGTACACAAATGCTGGCATCTCGTCCACTTCCCTTGGTAGACATCCAACTTTTATTGATGAGGCTTTGGAGCCTCTTGTTAAAAAGTTAGCTGGGATGGCAAGAGAAGTGACTGCACGCATCTGTAATGCATGCCCCTAAAATTACACCTCATGGAGACATAGTGAGACAGTGTTTATTCCTGCAAAACTGGAGGAACACCTGCAAACATAGACGGCGCTTGAGGTCAAGAGCACACAGAGCGCCTGGTAGAGGGAGGATTTTTAATCATTCCTCTCCTGGAAAAGAAACAATACCAAATTCCTCTCTCAATTGAGCTAACTTGTTACTAGCCAATTCTTGCCAAGTTTCTACTGTGGGATTTTCTATTCACTCCAAGGTTGGCTATTTATTTATCCTATTGAAAAACACTCCTTTCCTGCATCGTGTCTTTTCTCATGAACTACTAGCATTAGTGCATTCCTGTGTCATGAGTAAAAACAGTCAGGGGACACCTGTGTTAAATTTCATTTTGCCCAAGAGGAACAGTCTGTGTACATATTTTTTTCTGTACTTCTATTTTACCCTAATATGCCTCTTACGCGTATAGGGAAAACAAATGCTTCAATCTTGTGGGAATAGAACATGAGACATTATATACAATTGAAATTTATGGTAAATTGTCATTAAATGGATGTTTCAAATAAAATAACCTGCTATACCTTTTTGAGAGCCTTATTCTTCTCCTAGTTACACAGGAGAGCTGCATGAATCATTTATTTTTTCTAAAGGGAACAGAATTTATACAATGTTAAAACATAAAATATTGTAAAAGTTTGTAGAGATGTAGGAGATATTCTGCAAATATCAGACTAGGAAAAACACATTGACTATAACCAGGAGAATTTCAAGATTACAGAGCATTTGTAGTTGTGGGCATATAGTCATGAACAATAGTTCGTGGAAGAAAAATCACATTTATAACAAAATGAGTTATTGCTCAGCTTGGGGCAAAATATCCAGCTGGCAGTTTTTTTTCCCATGTTCACTTACGACTTTAGAAAATTTAAAAATAATAACAAAGAAACTTCCATGCCGTAATTCAAGCTAACGCTATAGACATGTACATATACACACACACATACATATATAATATATATGTACATGTATTTCCAAAGCACTCCTCCTCTCCTAATGCTGTTATGGTCCCAAGTCTCTTTGATGACATTCCAGTGTCTACGTTGGCCTAAGAGTTCAGGGTTAACTTTATCTTGTATGTGTGTTGCAGCTAGATGGTGCTAGCCATCTCCCATTCATAATCTGATAGATAAGCAAAAGCCAGCTCAGTGTTTTGCCGTAACTATGAAATCCTTTGAAAGAATTTTAATTTATATTTATGTAGTGTTTTTTTTAAGTAGGTCATTAGGTCATTTTAGTTTTCTAGGACAAAGCAGAACTCCAAGTGAAAAATATCCACTTGAGCAATTTTTCTTTTGTCTCTTCCCTTTTCCTTTCATTTCATACTCTGCCTGCCCTCTGAGGAACACTGTAGCAATGGAAATGCAAAATCTCTCTTTGGTAACTTTGATTTTTGTTAGCATGACAAGAAAAAGCCAGTTAGGTTAAACAAATCTCCTGCTTCCTTCCTCTTTGTATCTCTTTTGTCTCATTGAGTGAAAGCTACAGCCATGGGACAGAAATAATATTTGTCATTTGGATTTGAGTTTGGCTAATTTTACCAGGTGAAAATAAAAAGCAAAGAAAAAAATAAAAACTCTCTCTGGCTGTTTCTGGCCATTATTGTGATATAACTATCTTATTTGTAGAGTAATATTTAAAAGTTAGTCAGCAAGGGTAATATAATAACATTTTATGAACACCTAATGTTGGGCATCCTTTTCAGTGTTTGCAAAATATGTGGCCTCTCTCAAGCTACTAGAAAAAATCCAGGTAAGAACACTCACCATTTTTTTTCCAGCTAGGGTTTTATTTTTCTCCTCAAGCAAGGAAGACTAAAAAGTCAAGTGAAATTTCAAGAGATTACTTTTGATGGGAGCTGATACCTGTACATTCACACATGAACACACATATACTATAAACACGATCATATAGAGAAAAACACAGAAGGGGTATCTGACAGAAAAACATGAGTCACATGTTTGCACATCACTTCTCTATACTACTCATCTTATATATCAAAACCCGTATTTTCTATAAATTGTCTATGATTATGCTAGGATATATTAACCATCATCTCTACCTTTCCCCTAATAAGCAACTGTCATCAAATTAAATGTTGACTAATTTTTCCCTAGATTTCTATAGCAAAGTAAATATAAAGTAAGTTTTAGTAAATGTGAACACGAACTGTTTAAGTTTTTATGATTTTTTCTTCCACCAATAAAATGGCTCTTTCTTACTAAACCAATTTAGAATATATTCAATCTAAACTGAAGAAAACTACACAAGTTTTTGGTCTCCCCAAAATAATGTAAGACAGAGTGAATTTCCTAAAACTCAATGACTAGCTAATAAAGGAAGCCATTTCCTTAGAAAAGTCTTATGCAAAAACATATGTGTATCATTGAAAAGGCTTGCAAATTTTTCACATGAAATTGATGACATGTGCCCATACAGTAAAGCAAAAAACATGTCATTAAAACTTAAAAACTACCTAGAAGTCATCTGTCCATAATTATATTAGCAATATTAGTAACACTTTAGTATAATTGATATAATTATTACATATATTTTTATATAATTTCTACTTTTGTTCTGCATAAATGAACAAGTCCATTATTATAAAGTGCTACCTAACTTTATTTCTTATATATTTTTATGATAATTTATCTTTAAATTATGAAATTAGATATTTTCATACTCAATATTTTTATTTTATGCATTTAATTAACCGCACATATAGCTTTGAATATGTCATTTCTTTAAATCAGTTAATTTACATTATAAAATAAATCTGAGCAAAGTCCATAGTGAATGTATCACAATTCTCTGTTAGTTGTAGGATGAATATATTGAAAATGAACAGGCACTTGGTAGGAACAAACGTTCTCAAGCCCCTTCTCCCTCGACACCTCCCACTGTGGAAGCCAGAGATCTGGACTCTTCCCAGTTCCTGTATATGCTAGGATGATGGTGACACTGAGTTCAGAAGGATGAGGGCTCATAGAAAGCTTGCTGGCATGCTGCTTTTCTGATGAAAGGACCAGACAAAACTAACATCTTTTCACCCTCTTTTCTGCTTCAAAAGATTATGGGATCTGGAACTAAGGTAGCCTTCATGTAACCGTAAAGTACAAAAATAAGTTTTAAATGCCAACACACTAAGATAACAGGAGCAGAAATGAAGGGAGAACATAGATCCTTGATAGGCCTCTGATCTAGCTGAGTTTAAACTAATCATTTCCCACTGGGACTTGCAGTTACAGGAAAAAAACAGTTTTTTATAATTAATGTACTGTTACTTGAGTTTTCTGTTAGTTGAAGATGTAAATATTCCCAATTCAATCACATTTTATTTATATTTGTTAGATTCTAAGTTGAAGTGGTTAAGTATAGTTGTGTTACATTTGTCTGTGAGTGACAAGAAACCCAAAATAACAGTGGTTTCCTGCGGTCCCTAACTCCCGGGCTGCAGCCTGGTACCTGGCTGAGGTCTGTTAAGAACCGGGCCATGCATCACTGCCTGAGCTCCACATCTGCCCTCCCCTCTGTCCCGTGAAAAAATCGCCTTCCGTGAAAGTTAAGAACCAGAGCAACGGCAAAGCAGGAGGTGAGCCACGGGCAAGTCAGAGAAGCTTCGTCTATATTTACAGCCGCCCCCAGCTCCCCATTGCTGGCATCACCGCCTGAGCTCCACCTCACCCCCGCCATCTGTGGAAAAACTGGGGACCACTGGAAGTTCAAAAGTTTACTTCTCCTTTGTGCAAAATATGATTGATACACTATGCTACACTGTCACAGATCCATGTCTCTTTTATATTGATGTGTGTGTCGTCTATACTCGAAAATCATTTTATATTCCAAGGAGGATGCTTCAGCACCATATAGTATATCTGCCTTTCGACCAGAAAGCCGAAAAAGAGAGGAAGAAAAAGCGAAAGATAATATTCCATTATAGATACTATATTTCTTTATCCATTCATCTGTTGATGGACCCTTGGGCTGTTTCCGTATCTTGGCTATTCTGAACAATGCTGCAATGAGCATGAGAGTGTAGATATCTTTTATTTAGCCTTACAAAAGAAGGAAATTCTGGCATTTTTGGCAACTCGATTGAACCTAGAGGTCACTATGTTAAATGAAACAAAGCCAATAATAGAAGGAGAAATACGACATGTTGTAATTAAATGAGGTATCTAAAATAGTTAAACTCATAGAAGCAGATAATAGAATGGTGGGTAGGAGCTGAGGGGGCGAGGAAAATGAAGAGTTGCTGTTCAATGGGTATAAAGTTCCAATTTTGCTGGAGGAATGAGTTCTAGAGATCTGCTTTACTAAGTAGTGCCACAGTGCCTATAGTTAATATACATTATTGTGCAATTAAAAATTTGCTGAGTGTATATCTCATGTTAAGCATTTTTATCACAAACACACACACACATACACACCCCGAATATAAAGAGATAAAAGGAAACTTCGAGGGGAGTTGGATATGTCTGTTACCTTGATTGTGGTGATGCATCACAAGTGTTTGCATATGTCCACACATCAAATTGTCCACATTAAATATGCGCAGTTCTCTGTATACCACTTATACCTCATTAAACTTAAAAAAAGAAAAGAACACACTCTACCTTACTCTTAAGGGTGTAGAAATCCATCTGTTTATATCCCATTCACTAGAACTTAGTTACATAATCACGTTTAACTAAAAGGGAAACTGAGAGATGTGTCCAGTTGTAAATTCTATGACCAAAAAGAAGAGGAGACTTAATATCGAGGGTCAGCTAACAAGTCACTTCTGTCTGCCTCCTGGCCTCCTAAATATCCATGTTTACTATTTTTCCTACCCACAAAAAAAATTTCACATTCTTCCCAAGAGTGAATGTCCCAAAATCTTCTTGAGCTTTGGCAGCCAGTTCAAAGCTCAGTATCCCACATTGTGTGTTGCACAGTTTTCTCCATCAGGTAAATAGAAACAATGATGAAATACAGGCAGCAAACTGTAATAAAAACATAATAGCAGTTGTAAGACCACAGCAAAAATAAAACGCCATTAGGCAGGGATAAGGAATGCTCCCTCCTCTGGCAGGAAGTGTATATTCCTTGATGAGCTGCCAGCCCCTGACTGTGGGAGCTATGTGACGAGCCCCCAATTTAGGTTGTTCTCTCAGTACCTTCTGTGTCCTCTGAGAGGTTCTTCATTATTCTCCACAATCACATCTGTGGTGCTCATCAGAAAATATATCCTTCTTGAGAACTGAGTATAAATTTAGAAGCCCACCTCCTGTTGGCACAGATTTGTGAGTCCTGAGATTGTTCTTGGGTAGAAAATTTACTGACTTTTGCAGTCCAGTCTGTCTCACGTTTCTACAGCAATATAATCTAATACCGTTATAAACTTATTTGTTTCTAGTAATTTCCTATTCACATTCCCCTAGCAGATCTTCTTTAAATCTAGGTTTTAATCCTCGACTCTGGTCTTTGATATACAGAACTTTATCTTTACCATGCTGCTATCTGAAACAATGCCATAGCATGGTCCAACTCTGCCTTTAGGTTTGTAGTCTTCGTGGGGCAGGACATCAGTACTTCTGTTGTTATGTTTGCCATTTTGAAGCCACTTCCTGATTGGTCCTGTTTTTGGTACAAAAGGAGTTAGCTTTTTCAATTAGGACTGTCTATCTACTTAGATCCCTGGCCAAGGCCGAAAGTGCTTCCTACAACACACAAAAATCCCCTTTCTGCACTACGCGTAGCCTGGGTACCTCTGGCTTAAGTCGGACTCTCCATTCACTTTGTTGAAAGCAGTAGCATTTTCTGAAATTCTCCTCCCATTTCCCCTGCATCAGTAAATGGTCTGGTTTCCATGTTACAACAGGTAACACCTGGCTAAAAGCTTTTTTATGACATAACAAGGATAACTAGCAACTCAGTCTTCATAATCTGAGTCTTTGCTATCGTACCTATCAGCTCTTCAGCTAAGCCTACATTTATAGATTCTAAAATGAGAAGAGTACTAATTCCAATCAACAAAACCTTTGTTAATCTTGAATTCAACAAAAAGTACAGTGTTTTAAATAATTCAGAAGTTTATTTCTACTTATTCAATGGCCTGGAGGTCAAGATGGCAGGATTGGTGTGGCAGCACTGTCCAACTGAGTTCTTTATAACACCTTCATCTCTAGTGTGGCCTGTATCACCACATGGTTCAAGAGGGCAGCATTTGCATTTCAGGGAGCTAGATGAAGGACATTATGTAGAAGAGGGGCAAAGTGTGCACAAAAATTGCCTCCCATAGAAAGTATCCTAGACACTGCCATAATAAACTTCTGCTTTATATTTCACTGCTAGGAACTTTATCACCGGGCCATATCAAGTTTCATGGGAGTCTGGAAATATAATCTTTATTCTAGATAGTATTAGACCCACATCAAATTTTAGGAAAAAGGGAAGAATAGATATTAAGGGGAAATAGCCATTTTCATCATATTGTTCTAGCATTGTTTTTCTTTTTAAAAAAAATCATTGTGGTTTTGCATATTCCAGGGTAATATTTTGGAGATGAGTAGATGGGGATGGTAATCAACTACTGAATTCCCAGTCAAAGCAACAGGACCAGAGGGGCACAGGCTTCCTCAGAATTGGCAATGTAGTAATGTGAAATATCATTTCTATGTTCCTTAAAATTTTCGGAAAATATACAAAGAGAAACAAGTTTATTAGTACCATGAGCTGGTGTCTTTCTCTACCCAGGTGGAAAATATCCTTACCACTCACCAGTTAGCAGTAAAATTCTAGTAAACATTAAAATACAGGCAAGAAGCTATATATTAGATTTTTTTCCTAATCACTTCCTTCTTCCTATTTTCTCATTTTTGATAATACATAGTCTTACTATGGCTCTTTTATAAAAATTCTTATTAATCCTCTTTATCTTTGGTGGATTTAAGTGGAAATGGTGATTTATTTTTTCAACCACTCTGATAATTTTTTGTCAAATGTTCTAACCAATGAACTACTTCTAATCCAGCATTAAGCTAGTTCCTCACTGTAAAGTTAGGCAAATTCTAATAAGGGCAGGTCCTCAGGATTGGGCCTTTAAGTTTTATACTCTTAAAGTGCAGCAAGGATAGGCAATTACAAAGGCTACAGGAGAAATCCTAAGTGTTTTTCAAAAGTATTTATATTTGGCTCAATCAAAAAAGAGCAGCATTAGATTAGGAAAAAAAAATCAACTTTAGGAACGGTAGCATCCCTTTATGACAAAAGATTTACTTGTGTTATAATTATGACATTGTAAAAGAAATTTTAATAACATTCACCACGCATTATCAGGTCTTTATCTTGGGAAACTTTAAGCTATTAATATACATTCAATGGATATCAAAAGAATCTTTCATTGAGTGGTTGCTAAGAAACAGATTTCAGGATCAGAAAATTTTACCCACATTGGTTATATTGTCGGAGCAAATGAATATTTAGATTAATGAAAGGAGGAAAAATAAATGTGTTTATTTTCAACATTAAAATATTTTAAATATGTATTTGTTTAAATATATATAGATATATGTGTGTGTGTGTATTTGTCCATAGGTATATGAAAATGTGTAAGTACCTACTCTCAAGAAGAAATTTAGGGAGAATTAAATGCATTACTAATTGATAAATACCATTTTATAGTAGAAAACAAAATGTACCATTAAATGTAAATGCTAATTTTAAATTAAAAATATCACTTATACATCCAGACAGATGTATTAAAGCAACATTCTTTTAATAAATGTTATTTTCTCTATTTTGCCCATTCTGTGCACCAGAAATTGATTATAATATTAAGGAAAGAACAGTAGATAGCCATTTGAATAGACTTTTTTAAAAGGTGGGAAACATAGAATACTCGTCCCTAGAAATACTCAGGGGAAAAATAATTTTTTGACCAAGTTATTTTGGGATATTACCCTATTTTAGATATCTACTGTGCATGTCAGCAATTTAGAGAACCCAGCAATTTCCAAAATTTCTTTACAGGCAGCCTTTTTTACACAGCACTAATTATATTTCTCTGAATAAATTCTGCCAAATGATCTTGGAGAACTGCTGATCTAAAACAATATCTAATATGGTCATTTTTACTCAGAATATTATAAAGACCAAATGCTTAGTTAACATGAACTCAGTTCATGTTCTTAAAAGAGAACTATACCATAAATGATGTTCTGCCTTAAAAGAACTTTAATTTTACCCTCATAAAATAACTAGTCAAAGAACTTAGCCAAGAAAAGCATAGAGAATAATTTCTGATTGACCATTTTGACACTTTGCACTTATTTCACGGATATTTCTCACATCGTTGTGTCTTCCACGTGGTTCTCGCTCCATGCTAAACTGAATGACAGGAGTGTACCTCTCTGAGGGAATTAGTTGAGGGTGAAGACTTAGAAAAATTACTGACTGGAAGAATTGAAAGGAATTGGAAAAGCAGTAGATAGAGAATAGAATAATCTATAGATATTTTGACGGCATTTGTTTGTTTTTCGTGTATATATTTTCCTGAGATGGCTGCAGAGGTAGGCAATGCCATTTGCAATCACCATGCTTAACTAGACAACCATTTCCCTCGCTTTATATACAGTGTGAGTCTTCTACAGAATTGTTTTAGTTTAATTCTTTGGTTTGCAAGGACCATTTTCTCTACTAACTCAAGTAATGGACTGTCTATCGTTAGGTCACATGTTTTCAGGACCCCTAGAACAAGCCAGAATCTAGAAGAGGTTAAAAAAAAAAACAAAAACGACTGTAATTGAATGAGACAAGTAGGATTGGAAGTAGTGAGGTAACAGAAAGAGCATAAATCACAGTAGATAAGGGCACATTATTTTCATTTTAGGTATCTTTCGTATGACTCAACTATACCATTAGATCTATTTTTTTCAACTCATCATTTTCTACTGGGCCTTAGAGTACAGGTCATCAGCCAGCCTATGATTTGCTGATTTTACATTAGTTCTTCTTTCCTTGTCCAGTTGACCATGGCTAGAAAGAGGGCTGCAATGTGTGGCTGTAGATAGGTTGGACTATGTTTGTTAAAAACTTATGTGAGTGGTCAACCATTCATGCTTATCATCACTTTCAAACAAAATTGAAGCACAAAATGCACATTCGATCTTTTGGAGCCTGTCCAGATTTAGCTTATTCCTTAAGACATTCTATCTGTAGAAGTCTCCAGGTTTCCTTTGTGAACATGTCATTGTAAAACAAAAACCCAGAATGTAGATTTGAACTTTAACTGATTTTCTAGGGAGAAGAGTTATGATCACTTTCTCTAATTGGTGTCTTTCAGGAAAGAGAAAGGACAAGTAGAAGGTGTGTTTGGTTCCACAAAATAAGTTGATTGGCAGTTCCTGTAGTACTGGTTATTCTGCATTGGACCAACTCCTTCTGTCCTTTCCTCTGCTCTGTGCCCTATAGGCTGAACTCCTGGGACCTACATCACCATGGGTCTCTCGCCCGTGGTTTCTGTTTGGGTTCAGCCATAGGGAGATACCAGCAAGAGATACGAGAGTAGGAGGAAAGAGAAGTTGGGCTATTTCTTTTCTGTGTCCTTGTCTCAGACATTTTGATCCTTAGGTTGCTATCTCAATCCACAAACCAGAAGATTTCTAGTATCCCTTCTCACCCTTTGAGCCTCCAACTCTTACTTTCTTGCCACTTTATGCCTAGTAGTGATAAAGGCTTACTGAAGTTTCGATCCCTGCTTTCCAAAGTCCTTCTTGTGTTGAACTGCATTATGTTTCCTGCCACAACTCTGATTGATACAATTGTAAAATCTAGTAAAGCATTAGATTGTACCCTTGGTTATACGAAATTAAGAACAAAATTAATTTAAATATAATAATTTTCTAAGAATATACATTTAACTATATCATGCTGCTTGAATTCTGCTTTGTGCTATGTAGTAAAGGGCATATAAAATATAAGAGGAAAATTATGCCTTTACATTTACTCCAAAAAAATTAAGATGAACATTAGAGCATTTAGAAATAAATCAGTACTAAATTGTGTGGTTCTGACTATATAAGTGCAATTGAAGCTCAGAAAAATCAATTGGGGCCAGAGACCTAAAAAAAGTGTTAGAGATCTATTGACTTCTACTTCATTTTGCACAAATCATAACACACAAAATTAAGTAATAAACCAAAAAATATAAAATTAAGAAAGTGAACCAGTTGGTGTATATATGTAGTAAAAATTGATGGACTATGGCAATGTGTGTATAGGTTGGTATCTCTGAAATTAGACAGGCAGAACTCAGAATGGTGGCTAATTGTGTCACTTAACAGCTCTGAGCTTCTGTTTTTCCTATTGAAGAACAGGGTTATTAGAATCCACTTCAGGGAATTGCAGTGAAAAATAGTGGAGGCTATTCATGTAACATATATATAGCCCAGTGCCTGGGCTCCTTGCACATATACACAATAAATGGTAACTATGTTTATTCTTTATATATTATTTTTTGAAAATTTTGGCTTAAGTTACAAAACAAGAAACACAAGAACAATATACAAATGTGAAAATATGTACTTGTATAAAAAATAATTTAAACATGATTATTCTATATATCTCTATGGAGTGGCTTAACTTCAGAGAGCATTGCTTAGATAGATCTTTTGTTTATAAAATTATTAAAGCAAATTATTATTAGAATAATTATTACTCTATAATGTTATATTTTTATAAACTGTATGATCCAGCGGCATGTAAAGTAGACAAGTTATTGAAGTGAATATAGTCTACATCATTTAGGAGGATTTCTTTAATGTCTTTCATCTTAGGTCCTTTTGATATATTGTCTAAATATACCATTGATTATTGAAAAAGTCTGCTCTATTCATTTTAGAGGAATAGAAAATAGAAATAGAAAATTTATTAATAAATTTTATTTTCCTACAATGAGACATTTCTGCTATGTACAATATTTCTCTACATCTTTCTTTTCTAATAATTTATATTCATCAACTTCTTTATATATTGACTCAAAATTCTTGTCTACTATGACATTAATCTCCAATGATTCCATTTTATTCTGTTTATAAGTCTCTGCAAAATTCTTTAATACTTTTGTATTTAGAGCCATATTAAATTCATGCTGCAATATTTTGCCTTACTAAAAATAAAAATTTTATACTATTTCTCTGGTACTGAAAGCATTCTGATAGTTTTCTATTTTCATTGTATTTAATATATTACAAATAAATTAAATTATCAGTATGAAATCTTTACAATTTGAAATGTGGTCATTTAGTTTTGAAAATGAAAGACTAACTCATGGCATAATACAATTCTGCACATTGTTTCTTTTTTTTTTTTGAGACAGAGTCTCACTCTCTTGCCTGGGGCGAGTGCCGTGGCGTCAGCCTAGCTCACAGCAACCTCAAACTCCTGGGCTCAGGCAATCCTACTGTCTCAGCCTCCCAAGTAGCTGGGACTACAGG
>CAUYSK010028415.1:0-19406 GCA_963575035.1 Avahi laniger | reverse complement strand
GGAAATGGTAGCGTCAGTGCAATGGTGTTGAGACTGAGTTTGAAAATCTCTTGTGCCCCAAATCAGACACTTTGAGGTTTAAGCTACTCGGGAGGCTGAGACTGGAAGATGCCTTAAGCCCAGGAGTTTGAGGTTGCAGTGAGCTATGACGAGGCCACTGCACTCTACCCAGGGCGACAGAGCGAGATCCTGTCTCAAAAAAAAAAAAAAAAAAAAGAATTTAACAGCAGGTGGAATGCCTTAATCACTCCACGAACCCAGCTTTTCCTTTGCATAATGAGGGAAAACGGCATCTGTCGCATGGTCACGAGGCCCCACCTTTCCATTCGGTTTCTGGCGGGCCCTGCGCAGTTCAGTTTTCCCAGTTCTTAGGCAAACAGCTTGTGGAAGATCCGCTCCAGAAAAGCGTGGGCTAGATTATTCTTTTGCGATTTCAACAAACTTTTTCAACGGTTGTTTAGTAACTAGATTCCAGATAGATCTTGTTGTTTTCAACCTTCCTAGAAATTCCTTTTCAAGAGGAGAAAGCCACTTTGGGAAGAGTACGTGACTCTAACTCCTAGGCTCATCAAAAGACCCCTTGTTTCCCAAAGTTCAGGGCTGATAGTAAAGGAAGCTAATGTAGCCATGCCGCACACAAATGCTCCCCCGTTACCGGAATTACGAGGCCTGGACCTTGAAGGCTTGGCTGCTAGAGGGGGCACTGTAGAACTTCAATACGGGCAGGGGTGAAGAATGTGTGGGGTGGGGGTGACTGGACTGCCCAGTCCTCACAGGAGAACCCATAGGGGGCTTTCGGATTATGGCCCTCGGACGGTCTCCTCTGCGTCCAGGGGAGCGCCCCTTGTCAGCACTGGGACCCAGCGGAGGGCGACGTGCTGGCCTGGATCTCCAACTTTCCCTTCCCCGCAGGCAAAGAGTTGGCGGGCAGGGGCAGAGGAGGAGCTGGGTCTCCACTGCGCACGTTTAAACACGGCCCGGGGCTGTATACTCTCCCCCCCAACCCCCAACGATTCTTTCTCGATCTTCGCTTTTAAACCCAAGCGTTAATCGTTCGGAGCGCGCGGGCGGGGAGAGGCGAAGAGGGCTAGCTCCGGGTTCGCCGCTGCTGGCGCCGGCGCGCGCGCGCTCAGGAAGCAGTGTGGCTGTGACCCCCCCTCCCGAGCCTCCTCCCCCCTCCTTCCTGCCCCTGCTCCCCTTGCCTTCCTCCCCTCCTCCCCGCTCCGCCGCCCGCGCCCAGTGCATCTACTCCCTCCCCACGTCACTCGCCAGCGCGCCATGCAAATCACCGCCGCCGCTAGCTCCCATTGGCCGCGGCACACTCATTTAATGGCAGCCCGGGCCCGGCGTATGGCTGCTGGGCCCCGCGCGCCGCCGGCCCCGCGTGCGCCTCCGCTCCGAGCGCACGGCTCCGGGCAGGCAGCGGGCAGCCAGTCCCGGGCTCGGCGGCCCCGACTCTCTGGGCCTCTCCGCCCGCCCGCGCTCCTTCCGCTGTCCCTGGCCCCCCTCCCTGCCTGCACCGCGATCGCCCCCTCCGGGCCCCCCTCCGCTTCCCCCTCCGCGCTTGTCTCCCCCCCGGGCACCTGGGACCAGCACATGCCAAGCGCACGCGGCGCGCCGCCCTGCTAGAAGTTGCAGCCCCCGAGTTGGAGGCCGCTGAGGACCGAGCACAGGAGGAAGGAGGTAGCGCGCGGCAGCGGTCGGCGCGGAGGAGACTGCAAACCCCGGACCCGGCCCAGCGCACCGCTCCGGCCCGGAAAGTGGAGCCGCAACTTGGCCACGACTGCACCTGTTTGCACCTTTCCGCTGAAGGCGACCCGGCTGCGGTGGCGGCGAAGACCGCGACCCCGACCGTCGGCCTCTTTGGCAAGTGGTTTGTGCACGAGGCGAAACTTTCCACCTGCGAGTCTAACCGGCGTTGAGTGCGTGCGTTTTTGCCTCTTTTTTGTTGTTGTTGCCTCCACCCCCTCATTCTTCTCTCTGCTCTAGGAACCCCCTACGTCTCCCTGCGTTTGAACTCCTCTCCATCTCCCCCTACCCCAGCCGTCTATGCTCCAGGTCCTCTCCTCGCGGTGCTGGTGAACCCGCGAGCCGTCCCGATGTACAGCATGATGATGGAGACCGACCTGCACTCGCCCGGGGGCGCCCAGGCCCCCACGAACCTCTCGGGCCCGGCTGGGACGGGCGGCGGAGGAGGCGGGGGCGGTGGCGGGGGCGGTGGCGGTGGAGGAGCCAAGGCTAACCAAGACCGGGTCAAGCGGCCCATGAACGCCTTCATGGTGTGGTCCCGCGGGCAGCGGCGCAAGATGGCCCAGGAGAACCCCAAGATGCACAACTCAGAGATCAGCAAGCGCCTGGGGGCCGAGTGGAAGGTCATGTCCGAGGCTGAGAAGCGGCCGTTCATCGACGAGGCCAAGCGGCTGCGCGCGCTGCACATGAAGGAGCACCCGGATTACAAGTACCGGCCGCGCCGCAAGACCAAGACGCTGCTCAAGAAGGACAAGTACTCGCTGGCCGGCGGGCTCCTGGCGGCCGGCGCGGGAGGTGGCGGCGCGGCTGTGGCCATGGGCGTGGGCGTGGGCGCCGCGGCGGTGGGCCAGCGCCTGGAGAGCCCGGGTGGCGCGGCGGGAGGCGGCTACGCACACGTCAATGGCTGGGCCAACGGCGCTTACCCCGGCTCGGTGGCGGCGGCGGCAGCGGCCGCGGCCATGATGCAGGAGGCGCAGCTGGCCTACGGGCAGCACCCGGGTGCGGGTGGCGCGCATCCGCACGCGCACCCTGCGCACCCTCATCCGCACCACCCGCACGCGCACCCGCACAACCCGCAGCCCATGCACCGCTATGACATGGGCGCTCTGCAGTACAGCCCCATCTCCAACTCGCAGGGCTACATGAGCGCCTCGCCCTCGGGCTACGGCGGCCTCCCCTACGGCGCCGCGGCCGCTGCCGCCGCTGCCGCGGGCGGCGCTCATCAGAACTCGGCTGTGGCAGCGGCGGCGGCGGCAGCGGCTGCGTCGTCGGGCGCCCTGGGCGCGCTCGGCTCGCTGGTCAAGTCGGAGCCGAGCGGCAGCCCGCCAGCCCCAGCTCACTCGCGGGCGCCGTGCCCCGGGGACCTGCGCGAGATGATCAGCATGTACTTGCCCGCCGGCGAGGGTGGCGACCCGGCGGCGGCCGCTGCGGCCGCGGCGCAGAGCAGGCTTCATTCGCTGCCGCAGCACTACCAGGGCGCGGGCGCGGGCGTCAACGGCACGGTGCCCCTGACGCACATCTAGCGCTGCCGGGATGCTGGGGACACTTCGGCTCGCGGCCGGCGACTCGGTAACCACCGAGCTCACGGCCCGTACCCGGGCTTCTGCCAGACGCGGCGCGGCCTTGCTTTTGTACAGACGTTTCCACGTTCTTGTAAAAAGAAAACGCTGGAGACGAACACCAGGTGACACATGCCCCCCACTCACCTTTCCAGGAGTTCCTGGGACCACTAGACGCTGACACAAGGCTTGCGTTTTAGACTGAACTTGGGTGTTTTATTGAGACTTTTTGTACAGTATTTATCATCCACGGAGGAGGGGACAAAAAGACAAAAAAAAAAAAAAAAACAAGCGAGGGGCAATGCCAACTTTTGTATCACAGCCGGCGCGCGCTTTCATCCTGCATTGCTTCCTGGCGGCGTGGATTGCCCGAGGCCAGTGATGGGAAGCTGGTCTCGTTTGCTATAAATGTAGTATGGCAGATCCAAACATTTACAAGGTTTTTGTAGTTGCTACCGCTCTTTTGGGTTGGTTTGTTAATTTATACAAAGAGGTTAACACCCCCCCCCTTCAGGTGGCGGAGTTATATTCTGGGTTTTGTAAAACTTTCTGTATCTCAGCATTTCCATTTTTTTTTTTTGGTTTTGTATTATTTCATGTAAATGCATTGTGAAATTTTTATTTTAGGCGTTGCGGTTCGGGGAGGAGGAATCAGATTATGTACATAGTTTCCTAAAAAGCCTTTCTTCTAAAAACTAAAAAAGAACCCCCTAAAAATTGTATTGAATTTTGAGTCAATAAATTTAAGAGAGAAAAAGCCCACTTTTCCCCATAAATTTGAAACGTGCTAATTTTATATGCATGTTTTATGAGTTCAAAGTACAATTAGTAAATCCAGAGGAGGAGAAAGAAATTATCAGCATGAACTAAATGTAAGGGAACCCCAGGGGCATGGGAGTAGGATTTTCATGGAGCTTTATTCAATGGAAGGGAAGAAAGTTAAAATCCATAAATTATTTTGTACAATTGAAGTGTTAATACGGAAGGAGGAATAATTACAAAAATACCTTCTTTGGGTCTGGCCTTGCAAATGCGTGCGGTAAGCGCGGGTTTTGCGTTTCCTTGCTGCAAGCTTTGCGCCCTCCACCTGGCGGGGCATCTGCAGGGCAGTTGGGTCCGGAGGAGGAAGGAGGAAGGGAAGACCCCCACGGCCAGACTAGGCCAAGGATTGGGACAAAGGCCATGGCGAGGGACACGGCAGCCCCCAGTTCCCCAGCAATTAAGATTGGGAGCAGAAATTATTTGAATGTGGTTCAAGGAAACACAATCGCTGAACCAAAATGTACTGCAGCTGAGCCCCCTCCGTCCCCCCTCTGCCTCTTTCTCCTTGGGAACTGGGCACAATAATTTTGCCGGATTTTCACACACAGAAAAATATCGACCACCCTCCTTCCCCCACGTGAACTGGGATGCAAGTTGCTAACAGATGTGAACGCAAAATGCCATTTATTATTCCTGATGAGATCTTGAGGTTGTTTGATGCTTTAAATTTTTTAATTATATTTTTTTCTAGGTGTTTATTGGTACATTGCAGTTTTTCTGAAATTTAAAGTTTTCTGTAAAACTTTGTCTTCAAGTAATCTGACAGCATTAAATATTGCATTTAAAAGTCATACTGTAGCAAATACATTTTGAAATTAATCACAATGTTAAGATGAAATTATATTTTTGAAAAAAAAACACTTTAAATCCAGATTGAAATATGTTGATTTCTGCAGCCTTAGGCTTCTCCCCTCAGTTCTCAACATCTTTTCTTGTCCTGGAATGAGTATGGACTATCCATCCAAAAGTGGGTCTATGCCATCAGTTTAATGAGAACCGAATTCAGCCTGCATTCGAGAATAGCTTTAAGTATAATGCTAATCTGACAATTGATATGTGTAATTTTTTGGAGTCATTTTGATAATTTTGCTTAAACCACTCATTCGTTGAAGTGATTGCAAAATATTCAAGAATGATGTCCACTGCTTTCTAACAAGATAATAAAAGCCCCCCCTCTTTTCTTTTTCTTCATTTTTTTTTCTTTTAGCAATTTGATCCTTTGTGAAGCAGTCATTTCCAAAAGTGTCTGCATGCATATGGATTGCTGAGTGGAGCAGCACCTTGAGATAGTCTGGGAACAAGTGCCACACCAATCCCCTCTGGGAGAAGCTTCCGGAAAATCTATAGAGCTCTCTCTATTAAGTCACCAGGAGCTTCCAGAGCCCTGTTTACTCTGAAATACAGAGACTTAAAGAACTCTTTCTGAGGGTCTTTCACTGATGCCCATTCTCAACTTGTCACCTCTGCTCACCCTTGTGTCTATGTCCATCTATTGGCATCTAAATCTGGGCTCATCACACATTAATAACTTGGGAGCCCACTTTAAACAAAAAGTTTGGTCAGTATGCCTGGAACACCGGGCAAAGCTGTCAGTTGTTTTCCTGGAGGGGGGACTTACAGTTTGGCAATTACTGCATGTGCCACACACACAGTGGAAATAATCAATGCCAGGTGCTGTAACCATCTTATTTCCTTTTTGTTCTGTTGATTAGAATGACACAGAAAAAACCATATAAATTCTTTAATGACTCAATTTAAAAGCAGCATGGGAGGGGAGGAGAAGAGATTAGCTGGGATTTATCTCAGGATTGAGATCCTATCCGTGTCTTTCCAATTTAAATTAGTGGAGAAACTATTCCACTAGGCCCCAGACATTTCACTCAACTGTGAACTCAGTTTTTACCCAGGTAATACTCATGTTTTCTTCAAGAGAAATACTATATGATGATCATTATTATATGATAACTTCATTAACTTCCCAAATCACAGGATGGTGTTTCTGTCGCTTAGTCCAATTTTGTTTGAAACCCGTGGAGAGAACATGGACAGGAACCTTTTGAGGCCTGGAACAAAGTTTGCATGACTTCGTGCGGGGGACTGTGTGGCTTTCTCAATCTGCCCACTGAGCCCTCGCCCTGTCTTCTAAACTGAGGGTGCCAGGTTTGTGTGGTTGAGGGTTCTTTGGTTTGTTTTCATTTGATTTTAACCTTATTTTGTTTTGGTTTTCAACTCACTGGCACCTTAGTTGTTGTTTTTAAGACTTTGAGACTCTACTTCCCAAAGAAACCCACCAGTAGCTGGATGAAATGAACTAGTTTTAAAGAAGAGTTTCGGGTACAGCCGCCTGATCTGCAGAAGTGCGTCGGGGAGCCTGAGTGATAGGTCTATTAAAATCGTGCGTGTGGAAGAAGAATAACACTCATATCCACGCATTTCATTTCTCCGATAAAGACTGGACACAGCAGATTTCTGTCTCCGGAAAATTTCTGTTAATTCAAGGACTGCATCGCGGGACGCGTGCCCTGGAAGTCGCGCTCCAAGTGGCCGGGCTCCCGTACCCCTGGGTCCTCAGGTCGCTTTAACTACAGCCCGCGCCCCCACCCACGCATCCGCAGCCAGGCCCTCGGGGCAGAGGCTTCAGAAGCGTGGGCAGCAGGATTTAATCACAGGTTCGATTCCTTGGAAACTTCAAGTGAAAAGCAGACTTGGCCTTGGCGCAGCTCTCTTTCCAGCGCGACTATTTGGAGGGATTGAAAGGCCGGGCCAGATGGGGAGGAGTGAAGGGGGCGCGGGCCCCGAGGAGAGGAGCGGGAGGAGTCTCGGGTGTCTCTCAGTCCTGCAGGGTAGGGGCGGCGCCAGGGCCGAGCCAGGGCCGGCGGTCGGGCGCGCGTGGAGGTAGGAACGCAGGGACCGGTCAACCTAGCCCACTGCTCCTGCTCAGTGCCGGGCCTCCTCACTGCCTTCCCGGTCCAGAGGACGAGTCCCGGCGAGGGGCGAGGAGAGGAGCTCTTCCCTCCTCCCCCCAGGTTCCGCCCTTGCTCTCCAGCTGAGCGCCGGCCGAGACCCCGCAGGCCTACCCGGGACCGAGCGGCATCGGCAGCGGGCTGCGCCCTGTGGCCCAGGCCCGGGTCCAGGTCCCCTCCTCGGGGGCTCAGGCCTCGCGTCCGCGCCCCGCTGCGCCCTGCCCTATCGTGCGGCCCCTTCTCAAAGTCGCCCTTCTCTGGTTCTGCTGGAACTGAGCCTGACATTACGCGGTTTCCCTCTCATCCTGCGCACTACTCTCTCCACTCCCCATCCATTCACTCCTACTTCTTCACTTCCCCCTCTCGAGCTTTATCCCACTCCGATTCCAGCATCTACCTGCTTTCATTCACTTTCCTTTCTCTCTGCCCAGCCTTCTCTTTGTCGGTCCCGCTTGCCCTGTCCTACCCCCCATCTCCCCCTCGCGGTCCTGCTCGCCCCCAGGATGCTGCATCCGAGGCCAGGGTGGGGACCCGGCAGGTGTCTGGGAGCTGCCGCGGGCTCGAGGCAGGGAGCAGGGGCGTCCCGCGGGCGCTGTCGGGGAGCCCGCCTAGCTCCGGCCGGGGCGGGGAGGCCAGGCGGGGTGTCAGCCGCCGGCGGGGCCGGGGGCGGAGATTAAGATGACTGATGCAAGGGACGAGGGCAGAGTGTTTTTGTGTTTAAGGAGAGCAGGATTAGTGGAGAGAAAGTCCTGACCCGGGGTCAGCCGCAAGTCAAACCCTTTTACAATCAGCCGGCGGAACAAGCGCGTCTCCTCTGGGCCGCAACAAGTGGCAAAGAGAAGGGGGTGGGGAGAAAGGGCTCGGCCCGAGCCCGGCCCGGGAGAGTGGCTGGGGGAGGGGCGGGAAAGAGCCCCCGCACCCGCCCAGACCGTCGCGGGAGCAGGCGCCGAGGGAGGCGCACCCCGAGAGCCTCCCGGGCTCGGGCTTGGGCTTGGCGGTGTGGGACTCGGGCCCATCCAAATGCCGTCTCCTTAGTAAATACCTGCGTTTCCCTTTCCTGGAGTCTTCTAGGGACTGCTCCTCTGTAGGGAAGACAAAGGAGGGTGCTTCCTAGGCGTTCTGTCGGGGAGGCTCTGTTTTATAAACGCAATTCAATTTCCATAACAAACAGAAAAATCAAAAGACCGAGTCTTTGCGCGCGCTTCCAGTCACTTCCTTCCCAGGCTCTCCAGGAAACCTTGACTTACCTTCGATGCTTTGCAGCCCTTGATCTGTGTTTTGGGGGGCGTGTGTGACGCAGTATTAGCGGGATAAACTATCGAGGCTGTTTGCCACTAGACCGCATTGTCGGTGGGGTGAGGACTGAGACGCTAAACCGGGTGATGCGCCCTGGCTTCACCCCTCACCGCCCCTCCGCAAAGGAATAGAAACTGGAGTTTGGGATGAAGGTTGAGAGCGAGGTCAGGGGACAAGCGAAGAAAGTAGATAAATTTGTCTTCCTTAGTGGCCAGGTTGGGGATCTGTGCTGAAATAACACCATGGAGAGTTTTAGCAAATATGAAAAATGTATGAAGAATCCAAACAAGTATTATATCTAGAGACAGAAAAAGATCATCTATTTTGATAGTAAAAATAAAAAGAACAGAATTGCCATATTTTCCTCTAAATTGGCTTTTCATCCGCCAATATGAAAACACCAACACAGAGAGAGAGAGAGAGAGAGAGAGAGAGAGAGAAGAGAAAGCAGTTTTAAAAACAACACAAGTAACTCCAAGTGAACTGGAGCATATCCATGGCTTGCCCTGGGTGACACTGGTTCACTATGGTGGAAAATGGGTTCTGAGTTCAAAATCAAGTAACAGAATGCTGCTTTGTAAGATGCTAAGCATGACCCTACAGGGAAATTTGTCTGTGGCAGAAACGCTGGACATTATGAGTGATTCTGAATGCCCTGCAGGCAGCTCCAAGGATTTAATTGCCCTCAGCCACTACAGAACAACCATGTGGATACATTAAAGACGTTGTTTGTGAAGAACAGCAGGTCATCACATGCAAAGCCTCGAAATAGTCAGCCAGTCAAATCAGTGGAAAAAATCAGCTTTTGTTAGATTTTGCAGTTTCAGGAATTAGGCATTCACTGCAGAGCTGCAGTTTTGAGAAATTGCAATGTCAGGCATGTTCCCAATGGGGAAATATTGTGAGTGTGGAGGAACGTAAGATTGGGTTTGACAATGGGGAAACTGACAAGAGTCATCACCCAGACATTGTTTTCTCTCTGAGCACCCCGGAAATGCTAACTAGAGATGATATTTAGTGGCAGCAATAGCTCTCTATGTTAGTCCTACACACTCATAAGACACAAAAACAAGAGTCTTAGGCAGCTAAAGAGCTGACCCAGGATTTCACGTGCTGACTCCCTGGATTATAGGGCAGAGACATATATGTAAAACCTGTGAACAGTGTAGTTGCAATGTCAAAATCGACCTGCAAAAATTCAAAGCAGAGGCCAAGTTATCTTTTTATCCCTAAGTAACAGAATAGGAGGACGTCCAGGTGAGCGTGTTTTAAACTAGGAAAAGATTTAGCAACCTCATTCTTTAAGTAATTCAACCTAGAGGGGGAAATTTCAGTAAGTGGAAAAGCCGAACTTCAGCAGTGAGAGTGTCCATGTGGGTGGGAAGCCAGTGCTCCTTTCTTTGTGTTAGAAACTGAAGAGTGAAGTTGATCCTTGTAAAAACTGGCCATGTGCATTTTCACCTTGTCAGTCATGCTGGTCACAGATGAGCTCTGTGTTCTTGGGCAAATGCCCTTCCCTCCAAGTCTGTTTCTTCAGATGTAAAACAGACATTATAAAACCAGCTTCACAGGGATACATGATCTAAGGCACACACGGTGCCTAGCAAATAATGAAACCTTCAAGAAATGGTCAGGGGGGATCAAACGGCGAATTGGGACATGAAGTGTCAAATTTGGTCTAGGTAGGAAACAATGGTAATTATACAAAACACAGTCTTCACATTCATCCACATTAATAATTATTCCTCTTTAAAGTTACTTGACAATTGTCACATTCATTCTTTCATCAGCTCAACAAACACTTGTTACGAGTACATTATACGTCCAGGCTATTTTAGGAGGACATGCATGGTATGTGTCCAGCCTGTTTCCAGGTGCCCAGAATAGCACCTGACTGGCCCCACCATCTGGTGGGTGCAGCTGATTGTCACACAGGCATGTATGATATCGAGAGTCACAGTTGTGTGACAGAGGTACATGCCAGATGCTATGTGAGCCTTCTTGCCCAATTTGAGGGAATCAGGGAAGACTAAGCTGGGGCCTGAGACTTCACGGTGCTTCTATCAAAACTCCCTTGGTGGGTCTTCTATGAGACTCCCACATTGTCTGTTTTCTTTGTGGATGGATGAAGCTTGCCATATAACCTTCAGCAGAGTGTGTATGGTAACTGCTTTGGGTTTTAATGAATGGTTGCTTCAGACTGGTCTCCGTGGTAGAGATTCAGTAGAGATATCAAAATCAATGGCCTCTCAGCTTCAGGATGCATGGGATTGCCAGGAGAGCTCCTTACAAATGTAGATTCTCAGACCCAGAGCTGATGCTGGTCCAGTGGGCCTGGAGGGCCTGCCCTTTCTTAGGCACAGGCTGGGAGAGCTTGAGGCCCATCCTAGATGGCATTTGGAAGACCTGTGTTAAGATATGGGCCTGAATGTTATTTTATGGTAAGTAGCTAGTAGGGCCGTATGTATAGATCGTTTACATTTGAGTAGCAATTTATTATTTATAAAGTGCTCTCACTTAATTGTTCAATTTAGATGATTTTTGAAAAAAAATTAAATTAATGAGAGAAGAAAAATAATTTCGAGCTGGATTATTAGAATCTTATGAATAGAAAACACTGACTGATTTACTGGTTTTATTTTCTACTTTCCAACTGGTTGTTTTTTTGGCCTGTAAACACATTTTGATTCTCCTGAAGAGCAGTCAATGTGGAACACAGGAAGCAAACAGAAAGGCCATTCACTAGTACCACAAATGACTAAATCGGTTTTGCCCAATAGATCGTAACTACAGTAATCACAACTAATGATGTGCTAGTTGGCCACCAAGTTCCTTGATATTGTCATCTGTGGAATGGGAATGCCTTGTAAAAAGGCTTGACAAATTAGGGGCTTTAAATATCTTTGAGAGAAAGAGGTTGTGCATATGGGGGGGCTACCATTATAAATAGAATAAACTATTTTATGTCAACAGTATTTTAGAATACACAAGAAGGTTAAAAAATCTCCTTAATTAAAATAATCCTACAAAAGCACAAGTAGAGACTGTGATCACAACAGTGTTTTATCTACAAAACATTTAATTCAGCATTATGGATGTTACTATTATTGCTGATCATAATAAAGATAGCATTCATTATATTTATAGATACAGGTATAGCTTCAAGGATCGTTGTGGAAGAACCCATTATATCTTTGAATAGCATGTAAGAAAATAAATTTTAAACATTTTTAATTTTTTTTAAACTTTTTTTCTTCCATTCAGGCCAAGTATTTTGGGATAGAAAATAAATCTTAAATAAGAGACAGACACGTTTTTCAAAATTTTAAAATATTCATTAAAAATTATTATTTTAGTCTTTCAAACTGAGAATACTACTAGAAATATATTCTTATTTTTCAAATGCCATTGATGAAATCTAGATAACAAACTAAATTATTCACTTGCCAAGGGGTACCATATAAAATCCTTAAAATAATTAAACTAACCTTCATTATTCCAAAATGAATGCATCACCTATAGTAACTATTTGCAGAAAAATAAAGTTATATTTAAAGTCACAGTCAAATTAAATCATGAAAGTGCATTAAGACATGATATAAACAAGAATAGATACTTTTAAATCAATCTATAAGCTGTAAGTTCAGTATCAATTTAAATAGCATAAGTTTTTACTGTTTTTGAAACAATTATGATGATATTAAGTTTGAGAAAAATAGAACATTTATGGTGAAATTCTTCACTTTAGGATTTTTTTTTTTTAATTTAGCAGCCAAAACAGGGTCAGTCCTCCAAGCTTGCTCTGTGACCCCTGTTGTTGCCAGGACGCCCTCAGCTCCTGGGGCAGTGCCGGCTTTCCCTGTGTGGAACGTGTTCTGAGGAAGTACGTGGGCAGATACACCCAACGTCACCACACCTCCTTGGGAACAGCAACTGTGTCTAGCTTGATTTTTTTTTACATTTTAATTTCAAGCATCAACACAGTTCCAAGCGCTTAGCAGGAGAAAAGGCAGTACTTAACCAAGTTGAATTCAGCACAGCAGGGCCACCGCATGGATCATGGAACCCACACAGAAAAGGGGTGCCCACCTCCGCCAGGAAATCTCCTTGTCTTTTGAGGTCCCAGAGTGGGATGGTGGGACAGAGCACCCCGGAGCCTTCTCGAGGAGCATTGCAAGTATTAGCCATTGCTCAGCTGTTGCCATCGCCCGTGGTTATTCAGGAGACACAGAAAGCGGAGGGAGTCCTGAGAGATGGTGTAGGGGAAAGGACTTGAGATAAATAGGCTCCTTCTGCTACGTGGACATGGGCCCCATTCCTCAGATGGCAAGAGAGCACGGGGCTCTGGCCAAGCAGACGACTTGCAGGTCTGTGTGATGCAAGCACTGGAGTGAGTGTGGGGAGGCCAGAGAGCCGGTGTCTCACCACGGCTCCCCCCATCACGATGCCCTTCTGCATGCAGTGGGTGCTAGGAATGCTTGTGCTGTGCTGTGCTGTCTTGTGCTGTGTTGTGTTGTACTGTGCTGGGCTATGTTGTATTGTCCTGTGTTGTGTTGTACTGTGCCACGTGTGTTTACTGTGCTGTGCTGTGTCGTATTATGATAAGGTAAGATTTTTCCTCTTAGGAACATAATGGTAAAGCCACCCCTGGTGCAAAGGGGTGTTCCAGGCACCTGGAAAAGACTAGGTCGGGCAGGACAAGGCTGCCCTGCTCAGACTGCACTGGAACTGCACACTCTGCCCATGGCTTGCCAGAGACCCAGCAGGAGATGTGGGAGGGACCTTGATGTGGAAACAGGTTGGCAGCTAATCCCACCCGGATCTGTCTCCAGATGCCTGGTTTATTACCCTAGGATACTTTGTGTTACTCCTTGTTGCAGTATGAATTTGGCCATGTGACTTGTGTATATGTTTGAAATATACAAAACTAGAAATTTATTTTTGATAATCAGAATGACTGGTGTCAGTACTGTGCAAGAGATGCACACGGTGCCCTACCCTGGGTGACAGGGTAATGCCACATGACCTGTCTCAGCCTTGTCCCCTGCTCCTGTGGTTTCCCACACTGTGAACCAAGGCACCCCAGGGCTTCACAGTGAACTCAGGAGACCACTCAGGATAGTTTTAAATTATGGTGGAAACCTAGCAATACTGGGCACTTCTCAGATGCCTTGTGAACTGTTGCTGGGAGTACCTTAGAGTCCCAATGTGAACTTGTAGCCAAATCGCTCTGGAGGACAGCCTGTCTCCGTGAAACTGGGTTTCCAACGGCTGCTATGTAAAAAGCAATTCCTATGGGAAGAGCCATGCAGACCAGAAAGTGAGGTGTCGGGTCCACCTGACACCAGGTGGGAGAAGTCACACATTGCTCTGTGGCACATGTAGACCATTAACAAGTAATTACGGCTTTTTAAAGAGTGGAGAGAAAAACTTTTTCTTTCAATTTGTGTGTGTTACTTTAAACAATGGCTGCTAAGAAATATATGTTAAGTTGTTTGAATATAACTACTTAAACAGAACTGTTAGGCATTTCTTTCAGCCTGAGGCACTAAGGGTGTCCTAAAAACTTACACTATTCAAATTGATATTGAACTTGTAGCTTACAGATTGATATAAAATTATTTATTTTTGCTTAAATTATGTGTTTATGCAATTGTATCATTTAATTTAAGCGATGGCTTTAGATACAATTTTATTTTTCTGCAAAATAGTTGCTATAGGTGATGCATTCATTTTGGAATAATAAAGTGTTGGTTTAATTATTTGAAGAATTTTATATAATTTCCCTTAGTGTGGATAATTTAGTTTGTTATCAAAATTTCATAGTCAGTATTTTGAAATTAAGAATACATTTCTAGTAGTAGTCTCAGTTTAAAGACTGAAATAAATGATTTATTTATTTTTAAAAAAATGAGCAAGCAAGCTTTTACATTAATATCTTACTCAGATTAAATTTAAATCTAACCAAATTTAAATCCATGCAACTCAGAGAGAATTAGAGATGCCAAAATACTAGCATGTGAACTTGTATGTCAAGGAATGGCTAAAATGTGTTCATTGGTTTTTGTCTATTTTGGTTGAAATAGACAAAATCCAGGATCTCTACCATCTTTCTAAAAAAGTTACTTGGTCTAATAGTTTTGACCATCAGCAAAACTGCTTCAAGAGTTACCTTAGACTCTACTTTTCTATTTTGTTTCATTAAGTCCAATATAAACAATTCTGTTCCAGTACCTTCTTTCTTTCTTTCTGAGTACAGGATTTCCTTCTCTCTGTGTAAACCACCTGGGGGACACAACGTCTGTAGTTCTGAATGTTGTAGGTAGTATACAAGGAAAGTTTATGTAATAATAGTAATAGCAGCAATAGTATTAATAATATCAACAACAGAAGTGTCCAGTAAATTCAGCCTGCGAAGGTGGCAGTTCAAAAAGTAGAGTGTCAGGCTGGGTGCAGTGGCTCACGCCTGTAATCCTGCCACTCTAGGAGGCTGAGGTGGGAGGATTACTTGAGGCCAGGAGTTTGAGACCAGCCTGAGCAACATAGCAAGATCCTGTTTCTACAAAAAATAGAAAAATTAGCTGGGCGTGGTGGCGTGTGCCTGTAATCCCAGCTACTTGGGAGGCTGAGGCAGGAGTATCGCTTGAGCCCAGGCGTTTGAGGCTGTAGTGAACTATGATGACACCACTGCACTCTACCCTGGGGAATAGAGTGAGATTCTGTCTCAAAACAAAAAACAAAAACAAAGCAAAAAAGTAGAAGATCAGTACTGAGTTACTTTCTGTTACCCTGACTCCAAAACTTTTGATTAATATTTTTTCAAATAATTATTTTTATCTTACATGCTTATCAAATACATACAAATATGAGGAAAATGCTCCTTTTAAAAGCAATAGCTCTCAATTATGCACATTAAATTAGTTTTTTCAAAAGCTTTTCATTGTTTTAAAATTAATTTTCTTCTTTTTTATGTTTGGTTGAGTAAAGTTGAGGAAGACTAAGAAGAACACAGGGCAGCAGTGGGAAAAGGACATAGACAGGGACAGCAGGGCAGCTCACACTTGGAATGGCATTTTGTGGGACCCAGTTTGAGCAGAAAATAAAAGACATCAGGCTTCATTACCTGTGCTTGCCTAAGCTCTGTGAAAATGTGTGACAGGGTTTTGGTTCTCACTACATAGATGTCCTTCAGTCACCTCTCCCCCTGCAATTCTGAACCTTCTGCTGTAATCATTTAACTGCATTTGTACCAGATGTGATTAAATATTTTGGGTGTATGTGTTCATCACAATGACCAGATCATGGGAACAAATTGAGAATATAATTCAGGCCAAGAAATATGTGGAGCATTAAGCTAATGATTAGGAATGAGGCGTTACCTAGAAGCTAGAAGTGGATCCAAAGTAAAGGAGTCATAGATGGGTCATGCTGCAAAGACCAAACATTAGACAATAAGACTTTGGTGACAAGGCCACCCTACCCAAGAGAGATGTTGCATGTCATATACTGCCACAGGACCGAGCCAGGGCTGGAAGGCCTGGGTCAGAGATTGAGAACAAATGCTAACAGTTGTGATCACAGCTTCTGCTTGTGCTTTTATAGGATTATTTTAATTAAGGAGACTTTTTAACCTGCCTGTGTATTCTAAATAATTCCTCAATGTATTGATTTCTGGGCAATGCTGTAAAAAATTACTGCACACTGGGGGGCTTAAAGAACAGAAATATATTCTCTCACAGTCCTGGAGAGAAGTGCACAACCAGCGTGTTGGCAGGGTTGGCTCCTTCTAAAGCCTCAAGGGAGAATCTGTTTCAGGCCTCTCCCTGGCTTCCAGCGTTGCTGGCCATCCTCGGTGCTCCTTGGTGCTCCTTGGCTTGTAGATGCGTTGCCCAGGACTTTGCCCCATCTTCACGTGGCATTCTCCCTGTGCGCATGTCTGCACCCAAATTTCCCTTTTATAAAAAACAACAATTGTTGGATTAGGGCCCACTCTAATGACTTTGTCTTAACCTGTTCATCTGCAAAGACTCTATTTCCAAATAAGGACACATTCAAAGGGGTTGGGGTTAGGATTTTGACATCTTTTTGGGAAACACCACTCAAGCCATATGAGTGGTGGCTGATGATGACATTAATGCATTTTCTTGCCTAGTAACTATTGCACATTCCAAAGGCTCTGGTTCTGCTAGAAAATCAAGTAGTTTAGTCTCGGGGGCTTTCAAAGACTCTAGCTATCCCCTAGACGTATTTGTAAACGGGAGCTTTTAATCTGTATTACTACCAATCAGTTACCCTCAAACTGCCCTTGAACGTATTCTGAATTAATCGTCTACATAGTGACACAGTGGCAGCTACAGGAGGCCAGAGAGGACATATTTAGCCACCTTAAGGCAGCACATAGTGGACATGATAACTCATGAAATTTGCCCAAACAACGCGGTGCCTTCATATGGGAGAAAGGAACTGAGCAACTCCTGGGCGCCAGACTTTGCCTCATTTTTCTTTTTAATTCAATTTATCTTGCTAAATTAAAAGCATTTTTGTAAACCACCTTTATTCCTTTGGAAGAATGCAGTGTAAAAAGAGATTAATTGCTACACAGTTCACATATATAATCTCATTTAATCCTCACTACACCTCTGAGATATAATTATTTTCCCTTTTTGTAGACTGGAGAGACTAAGAGGGGTTAGGTAATCTACCAAAGGGCATGTCATTAATGGGCAGAAAATTCAGGATTAAAATACAAAGCTGCCAGATTCTAATGCTAATAACCAATGTAAGACGTGAACGTTTTTAAACAGGCAGACAGTTATCATAGGCTCATAAGGAAAATGTCAGTCCCTCCCTTCACCTACTCCTGTCCCGCAGACCTGACCCTCCCCGAGGCAACTCCTGAGAATTTGGGCCATTTTTCTCACATATTTCTCTCCATATTTCTGAAATATGTATTTATATTGCTTATTCTTGATTTATTGATTGTAGAAATTACTTATTCAACCTTAACAGAGACCACACAGCTTTCATGCCCTGTCACATTCTTTTGCACTCCTGTCATGACCAAGTAGGTACATCATTGGTTTTGTTAAATTAACCCTCAATGTTTACCCTATTTTGGACGTAGAAGTACTGTTCATGGCTGATTATATTTCCATTCTTGGGAAACTGTTTGTTTTGCCTAAAGTTATTAATGGTCTTGTTTTGTGAGAGGAGTTGTTGTTGATTTACTTAGTTTTCTATGTCCTATCACAAATTCTTTCCAAACTCTACCTCAGCATTAGAGAACACTTTTGAATAGTATTTTCTGTGAAGTTCAGTACATCAGGGATTTTATCAGCTCCATTTCTCCTTGGAGCCAGCCCTGCAGGGCCCTCTGCCCACCTGCTCCAACTGGAGTGGGTGTTCTCTTGTCTTGCTGCACACTTGTCATCACCTCACCTCACTTTGCCTCTCTTCCATAGCTCTCCCATTTTCTAGAACCCATGTTTTTTCTTGTTTGATTTCCTTTTTTGTTTTGGCAAGTTAAGTATTCTGGTAGGCTGTGCAACACTAGAGTGATAGTTTAGCTAGGTATAGAAGTCTGGGTAAAAAATACTTTATCTTGAGATTCTGTCTTCTAACTGGTGCTATTGCTTTAGAGTAGTCTATACTGTTTGTATTTTACAGTTTACTGAGGAGTACTTGATATGTAACAACTGTGCCTATGTAAAGCACACAGTTTGAAACAGTTTGACAAATGTACATACCCTTGAAATCACCACCATGATCAAGACAATAAGCATACCTATCACCCTCAAAAGTTTCCTTACTTTCTTTGAAAACCCGTCTCCTATCTCTCTCTGCCCATTGGCAACCATTAATCTGCTTTTCGTCACTATAGATTGTTTTGCATTTACTAGAATTTTATATAAATGGAATTTAATAGTATGTAATCTTTTCTATCTGGCTTCTTTCACTTAGCAGAATGATTTTGAGATTAATCCATATTGTAGCATGTATCAATAGGTCATTTCATTTATTGTTGAGTAGTCTTCCACTATATGGATATACAATTGTTTATCTATCTGTTGGTGGACATGCGTTTCCAATTTTTGGCTGTCATGAATTTGTATATAAGTGTTTGTATGGCTAATGCTTTTATTTCTCTAGATTAAAACACATAGGAGTGGAAAGGCTGTGTAATATGGTAGGTATGTTTAACTTTTTAAGAAATTGCAAAACTTTTTAAAAGTATTTGTACTATTTTATATTCCCACCAGCTGTGTGTGACAGTTCCAGTTCCTCCACATATACACCAACACTTGCTTTTTAATTTTAGTCATACTATTGGATGTGTAGTAGTATTCCATTATGGTTTTAATTTGCTTTTCCCTAATGATTAATTAAGTGACACATCTTTTCACATGCTTATTAGTCATCAATATAGCTTCTTCAGTGAAATTTATGTTCAAATTTTATGCCCATTATTATTATTATTATTATTATTATATTGAGTTTTGAGCATGCTTAATATATTCTGGATACAAGTCAGAAATCTGTTTTATAAATATTTTCTCAGTCTGTGGCTTGCCATTTCATTTTCTTAGCAATGTCTTTTGTAGAAGAAAAGTTTTAAATGTTGCTGAAGTCTGATTTATTGATTTCATTTTTCTTTTACAGTTCATGTTGTTTGTGTTGTATTTAAGAACTCCTTGCTAAACTCAAAGATTTTTCTCTTATGATTCGATCTGGAATCAATATACAATCCAATATACAATAGCTACATGTAGCTATTTAAATTTAACATATAGTTAACATATGTTCCTTTAACATATAGTTCCTCCTCCCTCCTCTTCCCACTTTCCTCCATTCGCTTTCTTTCCCCCCCCTTAAAAAATAAATAAATAAATTTAGCATTTAATTCGTTAAAATTAAATAAAGTAAGTAATGTAGTCCCTCAGTCAACCAGCCACATTTCAAGTGCTCAATAGTCACATTCGGCCCAGTGGCTATTCTCTTGGTCAGTACAGACAAAGAA